>JASEVX010000006.1:89418304-89519024 GCA_031761405.1 Serripes groenlandicus | reverse complement strand
AGGCCGTCTCGTGAGAAAATCAACATTGTGGAATATGCGTAAAGTATCGACTCGGATCAGCCTAAGCATGCACACAGGCCTACCCGGATAGACACTTTTCGCCTCCTGTGGATTTTTCTGTTTCAGGAATAACTACTCTATACATCTATCCCCCTAAGACGGTCGGATCAGTCTGCGCGGACAGCGCAGGCTGATCTGGTCGATACATTACGCAGATGTCTATCGCCGCAGCTGCATTTTGGGTCATTTTGAGAAAAAAATGTGTAGGCACGTGCCTACAGTGCCTAAAGGGAGCTACGCCCCTTTATTCTGTACTCAAGCAGACGACTTTGAAATATTGTATCAGATACACGATTAACTGCTCGAACCGTTACCGTGAAGCCTATGCCAGCAGTGTAGAGCCAGGTCAGCCGTCGCATCTGCTTAACCCTTTCCACATACAACAAATATGCAGCAGACGTCTTTGAAACATCTCGGCTAACCACCTGGATAATCTCTATAAATTAACGTTTTCTTATTGAAAGCAGTGGAAAAAACATTGTGACAAAAGGGGAAATTGCTCGTTATGAGCAATTCTTTCTTTTGTCACAATGTTTTAAAAAGCCGTCTGCTGCAGAGGCGTCAGAAAGCGTCTATATGTTGGAAAGGGTTCAAAGCCGTCTGCTGCAGAGGCGTCAGAAAGCGACTATAATATGGTGAGAAGGGTTCAAATCCGTCTGCTGCAGAGGCGTCAGAAAGCGACTATAATATGGTGAAAAGGGTTCAAATCCGTCTGCTGCAGAGGCGTCAGAAAGCGACTATAATATGGTTGGAAGGGTTCAAATCCGTCTGCTGCAGAGGCGTCAGAAAGCGTCTATAATATGGTGGAAAGGGTTCAAAGTCGTCTGCTGCAGAGGCGTCAGAAAGCGTCTATACTATGGGGGAAAGGGTTCAAATCCGTCTGTTTCAGGGGCGTAAGAAAGCGACTATAATATGGTGGGAAGGGTTCAAAGCCGTCTGCTGCAGAGGCGTCAGAAAGCGTCTATAATATGGTTGGAAGGGTTCAAATCCGTCTGCTGCAGAGGCGTCAGAAAGCGTCTATACTATGGGGAAAGGGTTCAAATCCGTCTGTTTCAGGGGCGTAAGAAAGCGTCTATACTATGGTGGGAAGGGTTCAAAGCCGTCTGCTGCAGAGGCGTCAGAAAGCGTCTATGATATGGTGGGAAGGGTTCAAAGCCATCTGCTGCAGAGGCGTCAGAAAGCGTCTATACTATGGTGGGAAGGGTTCAAAGCCGTCTGCTGCAGAGGTGTCAGAAAGCATCTATAATATGGTGGGAAGGGTTCAAAGCCATCTGCTGCAGAGGCGTCAGAAAGCGTCTATACTATGGTGGGAAGGGTTCAAAGCCGTCTGCTGCAGAGGCGTCATAAAGCGTCTATAATATGGTGGGAAGGGTTCAAATCCGTCTGCTGTAGAGGCGTCAGAAAGTGTCTATAATATGGCGGGAAGGGTTCAAATCCGTCTGCTGTAGAGCCGTCAGAAAGCGTCTATAATATGGTGGGAAGGGTTCAAATCCGTCTGCTGTAGAGGCGTCAGAAAGCCTCTATAATATGGTGGGAAGGGTTCAAATCCGTCTGCTGTAGAGGCGTCAGAAAGCGTCTATAATATGGTGGGAAGGGTTCAAATCCGTCTGCTGTAGAGGCGTCAGAAAGCGTCTATAATATGGTGGGAAGGGTTCAAATCCGTCTGCTGTAGAGGCGTCAGAAAGTGTCTATAATATGGTGGGAAGGGTTCAAATCCGTCTGCTGTAGAGGCGTCAGAAAGCGTCTATAATATGGTGGGAAGGGTTCAAATCCGTCTGCTGTAGAGGCGTCAGAAAGCCTCTATAATATGGTGGGAAGGGTTCAAATCCGTCTGCTGTAGAGGCGTCAGAAAGCGTCTATAATATGGTGGGAAGGGTTCAAATCCGTCTGCTGTAGAGGCGTCAGAAAGCGTCTATAATATGGTGGGAAGGGTTCAAATCCGTCTGCTGTTGAGGCGTCAGAAAGCGTCTATAATATGGTGGGAAGGGTTCAAATCCGTCTGCTGTAGAGGCGTCAGAAAGCGTCTATAATATGGTGGGAAGGGTTCAAATCCGTCTGCTGTAGAGGCGTCAGAAAGCGTCTATAATATGGTGGGAAGGGTTCAAATCCGTCTGCTGTAGAGGCGTCAGAAAGCGTCTATAATATGGTGGGAAGGGTTCAAATCCGTCTGCTGTAGAGGCGTCAGAAAGCGTCTATACTATGGTGGGAAGAGTTGATGACATGGCTCTATACTGATAACTGATCAACCTCATTGTCATATCGAGATATTCTTCGAGTTGACTTTGGACTCTTCAAAATGAAAAGCTGGACAAGTCCATTGTCAGCATTCCGCGACGAAAGGGTTAAACTTTAACCCGACATTTCACTGTCACTAGGCTCTTTCATGTGCATGCAGGAAGTCCTTGAAAACACACGTATATCATACACATGAGCAATATCTAACGTGTTTAGGCCTTATTGTCCCTTTCTCACATACAACAAAACTGCAGAACACTTTGAAAATATATTGACAAAAACAAAAACGTTCTGTAAAGGAAAGTTTAATAATTGAAAAGAGTTACAAATATTGTGGCAAAAAGCTAAATATCTCATTATCAGCATTTTTTTCCTTTATCACAATGTTTTCAAAAGTCGTCTGATGCCGGGGCTGATAGACGCACATGGAACTCGCTTGTATCCCTAAACCAATTAATTTCCACAGCTTCTCCTGCATTTCTTCGTTATCTTATCCTATTTTATACCATGTAATGATGTAAGCCAAGGTTCTGATGGGGATAAATGGAAAAACGATGTTTGTCTTTTTATCTTGCTTGGGAAGTTTGTTGTGTGGAGTACTGGTGTGAGAAAACCAGGAAATGCATGAGTAGGTGAACTGGCCGCCGTGATATAACTGAGAAATTGTTAAAAATGGCGTTAAACCCCAATCAATTGTCTTTTTATCATTAACCATTTTCCCATTCACCTCAAAGCAGTAGCAGACGATTTTAAAAACCTCTTAGCTAAAAATAACGATTTGGAGTCTAAATGCATCTGGGAGAAGTGAACACTCGGGCGAGCCTGTGCATGCGGACAGTCTCATCAGAGTCTCCACTGTCCGTCTACAAGTAAATAGTCTTAGATTCATCTTTTGACAAACTACACCGATAGCCCCACCTGTTAGACGTTCATATTCGATCACATGAGTCTGTTAGGGCGAGTACATAAGTTCACAAATCGCCAGTCACAGCTCAGGTTTGTTACATTATTGACTCAGTACATAAGTTAACGGTACACATTGGCATGTCTTAAATGAGTAGATTCAGATGATCGTGTCCACCTGCTCAGTCTTATCAGGATCCACACAAGTTGACATAATCTTATATCGATATTGCGTTAGTGGTATGTGAATAGTGTACGTCTTGATAAGACTGAACTGGATCTATACTATTTACAAAAGCCAACTTGTACCTTTTCTCATGTACGGGCTGATATTGTAATGCTGATACACATTATGTTTATGTACAAAACATATATATTGATATTGTAAAGCTGATACACATTAGGTTTATGGACAAAACATATATATATATATATATATATTGATATTTTAATGCTTCTCCTAACCTGCTTGCTAAATATGTAAGGCACTAGACATTTGACTTAATGGCAGATCGAATGATATGTATCCCATAATCGATGATTAAGTCGGTGTAATCTATTAACCCTTTCCCTCATACGACAATTCTGCAGCAGACGACCTGAACATATTATGTCAAAACATAGAAAATCTCTATAATTGAATGGATAACCTATGACTAAAAGTGGAAAAAATTGTGGCAAAAGAAGAAATTGCTCGTTTTGAGCAATTTCTTCTTTTGTCAATATGTTTTCAAAAAAGCCGTCTGCTACAGAGGCGTCAGAAAGCAGACGACCTGAACATATTATGTCAAAACATAGAAAATCTCTATCATTGAAAGGATAAACTATGACTAAAAGTGGAAAACATTGAGGCAAAAGAAGAAATTGCTCGTTTTAAGCAATTTCTTCTTTTGTCAATATGTTTTTAAAAAAGCCGTCTGCTACAGAGGTGTCAAAAAGCGTCTATATGACGGAAATGGTTAAGTCATAGCGATACGTCTTAATAATTTGCTGATTAGTTTTGGGGGTCATCATAACTAATTAATCCTTAACGTGAACGTGTATGTCTTGTCAGCATTCCACTGAACATGCATTAATAAGACACGTGACACAATCTTTTATTTGGAGTATGTGTACTTGAGAAACTGATTAGGTAGTTCACATTGAGAAGTATTTGCGTTTGCGAAAATGATAAATTTGTATAAATGTAGAATTTGCAATGTATATATATATGAAATAAACGAAAGAGAGTAATTAAGGGAAATGTAAAATTGGGGAAAATGTGAAATAAACTTTAAGGTGAAATTCGTAACAAGCCACAATGATAAATTGACGAAAACGAATGTTGATTTACATCTGGGACGACTAATACGTATTAATCGTCCCAGCTTACATAGACATGCAATGACATTTAATTTCGGTTGTCGAATTTTAAATAACATTGTCTCTGATGCAGGCGACTTCTTCTCTAAAGCAGACGACTTTTGAAAACAGTGTGAGAAAATAAAAATAAATTTAAAAACGAACAATTCCTCCTGTTCCCAATACGTTGTATATCTCTCCGTCTAGTAACCCTTTCACACATGCAAACGCATGTTGAGTCATTTGCAACACAGGTGTTTTGTCAACATTGTGTTTTCAACTTTATTCAATTATTGTACCTTTGATGTTTTCAAAGTCGTCTCATGCTAAAATGTTGTATCTGGGATACACGAGTTGAATTACATATCGGACAATTTGTTTAATTGGAAACGACGAATAAAAATAATCAGTACATCTCCGAGACCGGATATAAACATTGGTACAGGTAGATCACCTCTCACGGTTTGAACAGTTCTAATTATACCCCTGACTTTTCACACCTATTCACCCCACCAAAGATTTTACCTTTAAATCGATAATTGATATATTTGATTTCTGATCCATCGATTTGAATATACGGAGCGAACCTAAAGTAAACAGGCATATATAATAGTATCAAAAGGCCGTGATTATAGATAGATTATGCTCTTATCTATTTGTCCTTTTACAGCCCGTTCCTCCATATGGCCAAACCGCCTCGCTGCTGAAGTGGTTAACACTTCCCACATTAAATAAATCTGCAGCAGACGACTTTGTAAACATCGGTGGACACATGAAGTAAAACAACCGTAAGTGTATTTGAGCCGTCCCGCGAGAGAACCAACATTGTGGACCCTGCGTAAAATATCGACCCGGATCAGGCTAAGCATACCGCGCAGGCTGAATCGAACAGACAATTTTCGCCTCCTGTGGATTTTCTGTTTCAAGAATCATTACTCTTTACCTCTATCCCCTTGAAACGGAATATGTCGGCCCGGATTAGCCTGCGCGGACTGCGCAGGCTGATCTGGGTCGATATATTACGCAGAGACCATAATGTTGGTTTTCTCGTGGAAACGGCTCATTTATGTAAAGGGTTTCAAAATTCGTCCGAAAGCTTTCCTATGTGAGAAAGGGTTATAGTATCCGCCTCATGAACGAGAGGTACGGGTTCGATCCCTGATCGGTTAATACAAAATACTGGTGGAAGTTGCTCCACTCCTGTGGAGAAAACAGTAAGATTGCTTCCCTGGTTTCAGGAAAAGCTTACCAAGTTAAACAAGAAACACCGTGATAGAACTTAAATGCTGTTGAGAGCGTCGATCAACATCATACAAACACATTCATATTGACAATCCCATTTTAAGTTATGTTTAGAGCGTCGATCAACATCATACAAACACATTCATATTGACAATCCCATTTTAAGTTATGTTTAGAGCGTCGATCAACATCATACAAACACATTCATATTGACAATCCCATTTTAAGTTATGTTTAGAGCGTCGATCAACATCATACAAACACATTCATATTGACAATCCCATTTTAAGTTATGTTTAGAGCGTCGATCAACATCATACAAACACATTCATATTGACAATCCCATTTTAAGTTATGTTTAGAGCGTCGATCAACATCATACAAACACATTCATATTGACAATCCCATTTTAAGTTATGTTTAGAGCGTCGATCAACATCATACAAACACATTCATATTGACAATCCCATTTTAAGTTATGTTTAGAAAGTAGTAAAATAAATGACTGATATGAGCCGTCCGCGAGAAAACCAACATTATGGCCTCTGCGTAATGTATAGACCCAGATCAGCCTGCGCTGTCCGCGCAGTCTGATCCGGGCCGACACATTCCGTCTCATGGGGATAGAGGTATAGAGTAATGATTCATGAAGCAGAAAATCCACAGGAAGCGAAAAGTGGCTGTCCGGGTTAGCCTGCGTGGCATGCTTATGCTGATCCGGGTCGATACTTTACGCAGAGTCCACAATGTTGGTTTTCTCGCGGGACGGCTCATATGTATGTTTTCTTCATGAAATCCAAGAATAATATAGCTAATCTAGCTAAGTCGGTAGCGACGCGGGCTGTCAATTCAGGGGTTGTGACTTCGAATCCCAGCTCGGCCAACATTCTTTACAACGCTTAACAAAAGTCACCGTGACATACGTCAGTCGCCTTTCACCATAGGCTGTTTAACAGTCTATGTGGAAAAGCAGCATGTTGCTTTGACAGTATGGTGTGTGGTGTACTGGTGTGGGAAAACCAGGAAACGCATGAGTAGGTGAACTGGTCGCCGTGATATTGTTTTTTTGTTTGTTGAAAACGCCGTTAAACCCTAATCAATCAATGTTCCAATCCAACACCCAGCAATAATATAGCTACTCTTGTTCTAATTTGTTATATAAGGTCGGTCTTAAGGATACCGAAACATAGAAGTAACTTAAACCTTTTATGACTCTTACCACTACATCGCCATAATAAAGCTGTATTAGCAATTTGTAAAACGAATCCTTTATTGATTGATTGGAATTTAACGCCGTTTTAAAACAAAAAACATTCATATTACGACTTTCTTACACCAGTACTCCAAACATACTTTCCAAGCAACTGGCTGCTTTTCCATATATACTGTTAGCCCATTGGTGGGAGACGAGTAACGCATGACACAGTGACTTTTGTCAAACGTCAGAAAGAAAGAACCCAAGCTAGGGTTCGAACTCACAACCCTTGGATTGACAGCACGCGTCGCTACCAACTGAGCTACCGGGGCTCGGCCACGTATATCCTATAAGGCCGTTCATGGGAAAATGTACAAGTTGGCACCCCTGAACAGTGTAGGTGCAGATCATCCCTCCCTGTCAATCTGATCAGTCGTATCAGAATGTAATACGTTGAAGGACCCTCTGACATGCGTATGCCTTCATATGTGAACCGTGTAGATCTTGATCAGAATGTACGGACTCACATGCTTATCTGGACCTACACTGTTCACACAATCCTTCAAGCACATACTGTATCTTCTATAGTTTGTAGTATCATACGCGTAGGTCTGACTTTGACCATACATACTTTATTGACCACGACAATTAAATCTCAATTTACTTCCCATTTTAGGAATCGATTGGTCAACTTTTAAGACATTAGTCATTGTCAAACGTTATAGTATAGTACAAACGATCAGTGATGTTCTTGATATAGACTATATCTAGTGTACATCTACAGTATTTTGCATTTTTTTGGTTTTGTTTTATTTATTTTTTTAGTTAAAGGAAACATGAACATTAAGAGCAACCCGATTTACGTAACACTTTAACCGACTTTTCATACATACATATTTTGTTCTTCTTTCCTTTTACTATTCGCAACATGAGTCCTGTTCCACAGAAACCAACAAACAAATATACATAGTTATACCTCATCACACTACGCAACATCATAGCTGACAATTGAGACGGGCCAACTGATGAATGTATGTAATGCGTAAAACGGTAACACTGAATAGGAAACGGTCAATGTCAGTATATTTGTATCAACGATTGGACCATATTACATAACTGTCATTACAGACCTCATCATTTAACACTAGTGTTAATGAGCGGTGCTCTACGAAAACCGACCTAAACGTAGTTATAACACGTCTAAATAAACCGGTCTGCGCAATAATTCTAAGGAAACAAATGGATACTGCTGAACAGAAGTGTTTTGAAACATTCTTTGATTAATTGGCGAACAGTGCAGAGCTAGATCCGACTGCATGAATTGGCTGATCTGAATCTACACATGCCTCACAGTCGGTTTTAGCAGAGAGCCACTCCAATGAATTGATGCATACATAACCATACCATCTGATTCAAAGTTACATTGTTCGTCAGATTGTTATTATATAAATGTCTATTATATAAATATGGCATGGCTTCCAGTGTGACAGTACATATTGTCAACATGAGGAAAATACTGTTACCCGAGGCGAAGCCGAGGTTAACAGTATTTACCCGAATGTTGACAATATGTACTGTCACACTGGAAGCCATGCAATATTTATTTTATTATACCGAACAAAATTACACATTTATTCAATTCATTCTGTATCTTTGTAGGGGAGGTGAACATGGGTAGACCGAACACACACATATGAATATACCGGTTAACAGTATATATAGGATCTGACATGAGTTGTCATTTCATATAAAGTTTTATTAAACGAGTTCAAGATGTTTTGTTATTAAGCGAGCCTGTGGCGAGCTTAATGACAAATATCTTGGACGAGTTTAATAAAACTGTTTATGAAATGACAACGAATGTCAGATTCTTTTTATCACATGACGAAACACACAAAGAAAATCGGATTTTCCAAAGCTATTTTAAATTCGTCAGTAAACCGTATAACAATGCCACAAATAATTATTCCGAGGTCATATTCAGCTTAGTTTATTAAAAGTAATAATAAATAACACTTATGAGATATTATATCTATCACATAAAGTGACTTATGAGGCGTATTTTGATAAAAATGTACTTAACGTTTAAAATATTTCTAGATGAAATTTACAGGTTTTGGCGCCAAAGTGACTAACGTATGACGTCAAAACGTTGACGTGACGTCATTTTTTCCTAGTATTAGGTCATGTTATATTGCACACGTTGTATATAAAGAAATTACGTAATGGGTATATTACATGGGATACATAGAGAATAATAGGTTGGTGCCGTGGATTGAGAAAGTTTATCTGGCAAGGCGGAGTAATTTATCGGGTGAGCCGAAGGCGAATCCGATAAATTACGGTGCCGAGCCAGATAAACTTTCTCAATCCACGGCACCAACCTATTATTCTATTTATCCTGTCGCATTTATTTTTTATTTTTATGGCAGCTTTAAAAATATGTAACTTACTGAATTGCATCCCTTTCATTGTGACGTCATGTTTTATAAATAAACAGCAGCCATTCGTGATTGATCCGCGGAAAGAAATAGTTCTCAAAATTCTAACATAATACAACACAAAAAACAGCTATCTTCATGAATGTTGTATTCACAAATGAAAAATTCATCGACGATATATGCTGTTTTTATCGATTGAAGTTGGAATTTACAGCGACGCTTGCTAAAAAAAGTAGTCCCGGCTAGCAGGTGCCCGCCAGCTTATCACGTGATCAACTGACGTATATCAAAATAAATATACGGCACCCTGTTATCGGGTCGAAATTGCTACACGTGACAGGATAAAAGCTGTTACATGGCACGCGCGTCTAAAAGGTGACGTTATTGTTTGAAATGACGTCATGCACGTGCATAACCAACATTTTCACGAGCGTGCCATGTAACAGTATACTGTTAACCGGTCAAAAACATACTGTTAGCATGAGACAGTAAGAAATTGCCCATGATGAGTATATGAGAATTTAACATTACAAAGTCACGTGAGGTATAATAAGACTAATTGGGGAACAACGCAGATCCGGATCAGACTACGAAGATTTAACATTAATGTTCACAAGTACCTTATGATGGGTTTTCCCTACACGTACTAAAGTGTCATTAACGCAATAGGGTTGACACACATTTATTATATATTCCTGGGCGATGGAAATCGTCAGCGGAATGGGACCGTTTTATATGACCCGGTTCAGCCATTGAAAAGTAACTGGTTACTAGCAATTTCATGATAAGTTCTAATTGATTTTATTCAATTCGTATCTTTAATTTATCGATACATTTCAAAAGTCAGAAGGTCATTCACCGAATAATTTTATACATTGGTCTTCTGAAGTAGAAAATATCTTCGGGCAATATCCGATTTACAACGATATTAAATATTGGGCATTTCAAGCAATTTCAGTGGACATCAAGTTGTTTCATCAAATACTGCTTCCGAATGTATGCGGACATTCAGCCCTAAATAGTGACCCTTTCCCACTCACATACGCTTACTGACGCCTCTGCAGCAGACGTTTTTTTTTAAAAAGCATTATATTAAGCAATTTCTCCATTTATCACAATGTTTTCAACTCTATTCAATAATTATATTTTCGTATACTGAAAGTTTCTACATTTTGCGGGTATGTTTTCAAAGTCGTCTGTCTGTGTTTTGTATACGGGAAATGGTTAACCCTTTCCCTCATACGACAATTCTGCAGCAGACGACTTTGAACATATTTCGTCAAAAAATGGAAAATCCCCATAATTGAATGGATAACCTATGACTAAAAGTGGAAAACATTGTGACAAAAGGAGAAATTGCACGTTTTGTGCAATTTCTTCTTTTGTTACTATGTTTTCAAAAAGACGTCTGCTACAGAGGCGTCATAAAGTATTAATTGTTTTTCTTCTCATGACGTTAATTAGATTATTTTTTTGGAATATAGACAAGGAATGGTTTATAATGTATACATATGCATGCATCTTATAATCATTTAATGGTAAGTTTAACAAAACAATCAGTGTTTCAGAGGGGGACTACTATGATACGTTATACATGAAGATAGTGTAAGTGTGGAATGATACATTTTTCTAAGTTGTTGATGTATCAGTCAGACAAGACAACTCAAGACTGTAAAGTAAACACTAGTCTACACTTTTACATTTCGTAGAGAAACAGTGTGTTCAGTTTACTTTTACTTTAGCATATCCAACAACCAAAGTACTGCTACTTTAGCACAAATGTGAGTGCTTCATTTGCTACCATTAACTAACGTCCGAATTAACTGAACACACTGTAGCTGAACGTGGATCTTTGAGGCATGCCGGAGTTGGTATTTATTGATTTTTACTTATACCACCTTCCTTCGCCTACTTTTTATTGATGTGCACTGCTTATGAATATATTGGTCTCGTTTTCTTCGTTAACGATAGACGTCGTGAATACATGATTTATTTAGACAGATTCACGCCTTTTGTGTCGCCATTCTATGTAAATAGTCGGTCCTAATTCGCTCCACGCCTACAGTAATTCTATTTAACAGTACCGTTTGAGCTGCTCGTTTTACATGTAGCTTCTCTCCGCACGACTTTGAACACATTTTGCGAGCTCTGAAACCCCATGTAAGCCTGAATCAAAGTACGTGCAGTCGTCAGTGTTTATCTGTCATTGTAATTCCACGTGCAGTCGTCAGTGTTTATCTGTCATTTTAATTCCACTTATACGACGGAGCCATTCAAACAGCATAATTGAAATTTAATTTATTTTAGTTCATCTGAAGAAGGGTCCACTAGTATTTATATGGAAATATAAAATTGTCCTTTTAACTACACCTATCATCATCATAATCATGATCATGATGATCATCATCATCATCATCATCATCATCATCATCATCAATATCATCATCATCAGCATCACCATCATCATTAGATAATTTATAATATGTGTATAGGTTTTGAGGTGACTTTGACATAACATATGCTATTATTGTAACTAAGTTGCCCTCGGCCAAGAACCTACATTTATGCTTAATTATTTATTAATACCTAATTAATTTATGAATGCACTAGGTGGAAATTGACAGTGTGTTGTGTGTGTTACTAATCCGTGCCCCGGTATCTCAGAGTCTTTTCCACACTGTTCAAACAGTCCAACTTGTACCTTTTATCATACGCTGGCACACATCATTTTGACAAAAGTAGATATTTCTGATTTCAAGCAATGTTTCATTTTCCGACACACTTTCTAAAATTCGTCTGCAAACAGAGGCGTTTAATGTGTGTGTGTATGTGAGGAACGGTTATATGACACCCCTAATGATGAGATTACCTTGACGTGTCTAATATTCAAGCTGTCAAATCTTACATGAGCCTCGTCACACACAAACCGACCTTCGAGGTTTTGCGACAAAGAGCCCGAAACTAGAACACTCTTAAAACATTCTACGTGCTCTGAAATGAACTCCATGCTATAAATGTGACTTCTGATTAGTCTATTTCGAGTATGAATTTGCTTCTTACCAATCGGTTACATGAGTACAAAAGTACAGATTAAACTTCTATAGTTTTAGAGCCAGAACAAATCCAGATCAGACTGCGCTTTCGACCAATCAGATCGGTATCTTCCCTCTTCTCCATTTAGACGGATAACATTTTGACTATACAATTACATGACCTGAAACAGAAAATCCACAGGATGCAAGAATTGTCTATCCGGATAAGCCTGTGCGGCATTCTTTTGCTGATCAGGGTCGATACTTTACGAAGAATCCGTAAAGTTGGTTTTCTCGCGGGACGAGTGATTTGGTCGTTTATACCAGTTTTGTAGTGGTCGGTTTTCGAGTGACGCGGCCCAACTAGTCTATTAACTCATTATCGGACTAACGTCACACGAAAACCGACACTCATGGCCCAACTAGTCTATAAGAAAACCGACACTCGTGGGCCAACTAGTCTATTAGAAAACCGACACTCATGGCCCAACTAGTCTATTAGAAAACCGACACTCGTGGGCCAACTAGTCTATTAGAAAACCGACACTCGTGGGCCAACTAGTCTATAAGAAAACCGACACTCGTGGTCCAACTAGTCTATAAGAAAACCGACACTCGTGGCCCAACTAGTCTATAAGAAAACCGACACTCGTGGCCCAACTAGTCTATTAGAAAACCGACACTCATGGCCCAACTAGTCTATTAGAAAACCGACACTCGTGGGCCAACTAGTCTATTAGAAAACCGACACTCGTGGGCCAACTAGTCTATAAGAAAACCGACACTCGTGGCCCAACTAGTCTATTAGAAAACCGACACTTGTGGGCCAACTAGTCTATTAGAAAACCGACACTCATGGCCCAACTAGTCTATTAGAAAACCGACACTTGTGGTCCAACTAGTCTATTAGAAAACCGACACTCGTGGCCCAACTAGTCTATTAGAAAACCGACACTCGTGGGCCAACTAGTCTATTAGAAAACCGACACTCGTGGGCCAACTAGTCTATTAGAAAACCGACACTCGTGGGCCAACTAGTCTATTAGAAAACCGACACTCGTGGGCCAACTAGTCTATTAGAAAACCGACACTCGTGGGCCAACTAGTCTATTAGAAAACCGACACTCGTGGGCCAACTAGTCTATTAGAAAACCGACACTCGTGGCCCAACTAGTCTATTAGAAAACCGACACTCATGGCCCAACTAGTCTATTAGAAAACCGACACTCATGGACCAACTAGTCTATTAGAAAACCGACACTCGTGGCCCAACTAGTCTATCAGAAAACCAACACTCGTGGCCCAACTAGTCTATTAGAAAACCGACACTCGTGGGCCAACTAGTCTATTAGAAAACCGACACTCATGGCCCAACTAGTCTATTAGAAAACCGACACTCGTGGGCCAACTAGTCTATTAGAAAACCGACACTCGTGGCCCAACTAGTCTATTAGAAAACCGACACTCGTGGCCCAACTAGTCTATTAGAAAACCGACACTCTTGGCCCAACTAGTCTATAAGAAAACCGACACTCATGGCCCAACTAGTCTATTAGAAAACCGACACTCATGGCCCAACTAGTCTATTAGAAAACCGACACTCGTGGTCCAACTAGTCTATTAGAAAACCGACACTCGTGGCCCAACTAGTCTATTAGAAAACCGACACTCTTGGCCCAACTAGTCTATTAGAAAACCGACACTCGTGGTCCAACTAGTCTATTAGAAAACCGACACTCGTGGCCCAACTAGTCTATTAGAAAACCGACACTCGTGGCCCAACTAGTCTATTAGAAAACCGACACTCGTGGCCCAACTAGTCTATTAGAAAACCGACACTCGTGGGCCAACTAGTCTATTAGAAAACCGACACTCGTGGGCCAACTAGTCTATTAGAAAACCGACACTCGTGGGCCAACTAGTCTATTAGAAAACCGACACTCGTGGGCCAACTAGTCTATTAGAAAACCGACACTCGTGGGCCAACTAGTCTATTAGAAAACCGACACTCGTGTGCCAACTAGTCTATTAGAAAACCGACACTCGTGGGCCAACTAGTCTATTAGAAAACCGACACTCGTGGCCCAACTAGTCTATTAGAAAACCGACACTCATGGCCCAACTAGTCTATTAGAGAACCGACACTCATGGACCAACTAGTCTATTAGAAAACCGACACTCGTGGCCCAACTAGTCTATCAGAAAACCGACACTCTTGGCCCAACTAGTCTATTAGAAAACCGACACTCGTGGGCCAACTAGTCTATTAGAAAACCGACACTCATGGCCCAACTAGTCTATTAGAAAACCGACACTCGTGGGCCAACTAGTCTATTAGAAAACCGACACTCGTGGCCCAACTAGTCTATTAGAAAACCGACACTCGTGGCCCAACTCGTCTATTAGAAAACAGACACTCTTGGCCCAACTAGTCTATAAGAAAACCGACACTCGTGGGTCAACTAGTCTATTAGAAAACCGACACTCATGGCCCAACTAGTCTATTAGAAAACCGACACTCGTGGGCCAACTAGTCTATTAGAAAACCGACACTCGTGGGCCAACTAGTCTATAAGAAAACCGACACTCGTGGTCCAACTAGTCTATAAGAAAACCGACACTCGTGGCCCAACTAGTCTATAAGAAAACCGACACTCGTGGCCCAACTAGTCTATTAGAAAACCGACACTCATGGCCCAACTAGTCTATTAGAAAACCGACACTCGTGGGCCAACTAGTCTATTAGAAAACCGACACTCGTGGGCCAACTAGTCTATAAGAAAACCGACACTCGTGGCCCAACTAGTCTATTAGAAAACCGACACTCGTGGTCCAACTAGTCTATTAGAAAACCGACACTCGTGGCCCAACTAGTCTATTAGAAAACCGACACTCGTGGGCCAACTAGTCTATTAGAAAACCGACACTCGTGGGCCAACTAGTCTATTAGAAAACCGACACTCGTGGGCCAACTAGTCTATTAGAAAACCGACACTCGTGGGCCAACTAGTCTATTAGAAAACCGACACTCGTGGGCCAACTAGTCTATTAGAAAACCGACACTCGTGGGCCAACTAGTCTATTAGAAAACCGACACTCGTGGCCCAACTAGTCTATTAGAAAACCGACACTCATGGCCCAACTAGTCTATTAGAAAACCGACACTCATGGACCAACTAGTCTATTAGAAAACCGACACTCGTGGCCCAACTAGTCTATCAGAAAACCAACACTCGTGGCCCAACTAGTCTATTAGAAAACCGACACTCGTGGGCCAACTAGTCTATTAGAAAACCGACACTCATGGCCCAACTAGTCTATTAGAAAACCGACACTCGTGGGCCAACTAGTCTATTAGAAAACCGACACTCGTGGCCCAACTAGTCTATTAGAAAACCGACACTCGTGGCCCAACTAGTCTATTAGAAAACCGACACTCTTGGCCCAACTAGTCTATAAGAAAACCGACACTCATGGCCCAACTAGTCTATTAGAAAACCGACACTCATGGCCCAACTAGTCTATTAGAAAACCGACACTCGTGGTCCAACTAGTTTATTAGAAAACCGACACTCGTGGCCCAACTAGTCTATTAGAAAACCGACACTCTTGGCCCAACTAGTCTATTAGAAAACCGACACTCGTGGTCCAACTAGTCTATTAGAAAACCGACACTCGTGGCCCAACTAGTCTATTAGAAAACCGACACTCGTGGCCCAACTAGTCTATTAGAAAACCGACACTCGTGGCCCAACTAGTCTATTAGAAAACCGACACTCGTGGGCCAACTAGTCTATTAGAAAACCGACACTCGTGGGCCAACTAGTCTATTAGAAAACCGACACTCGTGGGCCAACTAGTCTATTAGAAAACCGACACTCGTGGGCCAACTAGTCTATTAGAAAACCGACACTCGTGGGCCAACTAGTCTATTAGAAAACCGACACTCGTGTGCCAACTAGTCTATTAGAAAACCGACACTCGTGGGCCAACTAGTCTATTAGAAAACCGACACTCGTGGCCCAACTAGTCTATTAGAAAACCGACACTCATGGCCCAACTAGTCTATTAGAGAACCGACACTCATGGACCAACTAGTCTATTAGAAAACCGACACTCGTGGCCCAACTAGTCTATCAGAAAACCGACACTCGTGGCCCAACTAGTCTATTAGAAAACCGACACTCGTGGGCCAACTAGTCTATTAGAAAACCGACACTCATGGCCCAACTAGTCTATTAGAAAACCGACACTCGTGGGCCAACTAGTCTATTAGAAAACCGACACTCGTGGCCCAACTAGTCTATTAGAAAACCGACACTCGTGGCCCAACTCGTCTATTAGAAAACAGACACTCTTGGCCCAACTAGTCTATAAGAAAACCGACACTCATGGCCCAACTAGTCTATTAGAAAACCGACACTCATGGCCCAACTAGTCTATTAGAAAACCGACACTCGTGGTCCAACTAGTCTATTAGAAAACCGACACTCGTGGCCCAACTAGTCTATTAGAAAACCGACACTCATGGACCAACTAGTCTATTAGAAAACCGACACTCGTGGCCCAACTAGTCTATTAGAAAACCGACACTCGTGGCCCAACTAGTCTATTAGAAAACCGACACTCGTGGTCCAACTAGTCTATTAGAAAACCGACACTCGTGGCCCAACTAGTCTATTAGAAAACCGACACTCGTGGCCCAACTAGTCTATTAGAAAACCGACACTCGTGGCCCAACTAGTCTATTAGAAAACCGACACTCGTGGGCCAACTAGTCTATAAGAAAACCGACACTCGTGGTCCAACTAGTCTATAAGAAAACCGACACTCGTGGCCCAACTAGTCTATAAGAAAACCGACACTCGTGGCCCAACTAGTCTATAAGAAAACCGACACTCATGGCCCAACCAGTCTATTAGAAAACCCACAATCGTGGCCCAACTAGTCTATAAGAAAACCGACACACGTGGCCCAACTAGTCTATAAGAAAACCGACACTCGTGGCCCAACTAGTCTATAAGAAAACCGACACTCATGGACCAACTAGTCTATTAGAAAACCGACACTCGTGGCCCAACTAGTCTATAAGAAAACCGACACTCGTGGCCCAACTAGTCAATAAGAAAACCGACACTCGTGGCCCAACTAGTCTATTAGAAAACCGACACTCGTGGTCCAACTAGTCTATTAGAAAACCGACACTCGTGGGCCAACTAGTCTATAAGAAAACCGACACTCGTGGCCCAACTAGTCTATAAGAAAACCGACACTCATGGCCCAACTAGTCTATAAGAAAACCGACACTCATGGCCCAACTAGTCTATTAGAAAACCGACACTCGTGGTCCAACTAGTCTATAAGAAAACCGACACTCGTGGCCCAACTAGTCTATAAGAAAACCGACACTCGTGGCCCAACTAGTCTATAAGAAAACCGGCACTCGTGGCCCAACTGGTCTATTAGAAAACCGACACTCGTGGCCCAACTAGTCTATAAGAAAACCGACACTCGTGGGCCAACTAGTCTATTAGAAAACCGACACTCCTGGTCCAACTAGTCTATTAGAAAACCGACACTCGTGGGCCAACTAGTCTATTAGAAAACCGACACTCGTGGTCCAACTAGTCTATTAGAAAACCGACACTCATGGACCAACTAGTCTATTAGAAAACCGACACTCGTGGGCCAACTAGTCTATTAGAAAACCGACACTCGTGGGCCAACTAGTCTATTAGAAAACCGACACTCGTGGGCCAACTAGTCTATTAGAAAATTGACACTCATGGCCCAACTAGTCTATAAGAAAACCGACACTCGTGGTCCAACTAGTCTATTAGAAAACCGACACTCGTGGGCCAACTAGTCTATTAGAAAACCGACACTCCTGGTCCAACTAGTCTATTAGAAAATTGACACTCGTGGTCCAACTAGTCTATAAGAAAACCGACACTCGTGGCCCAACTAGTCTATTAGAAAACCGACACTCATGGCCCAACTAGTCTATTAGAAAACCGACACTCCTGGTCCAACTAGTCTATTAGAAAATTGACACTCGTGGTCCAACTAGTCTATTAGAAAACCGACACTCGTGGGCCAACTAGTCTATTAGAAAACCGACACTCATGGTCCAACTAGTCTATTAGAAAACCGACACTCGTGGGCCAACTAGTCTATTAGAAAACCGACACTCGTGGCCCAACTAGTCTATTAGAAAACCGACACTCGTGGTCCAACTAGTCTATTAGAAAACCGACACTCGTGGTCCAACTAGTCTATTAGAAAACCGACACTCGTGGCCCAACTAGTCTATAAGAAAACCGACACTCGTGGCCCAACTAGTCTATAAGAAAACCGGCACTCGTGGCCCAACTGGTCTATTAGAAAACCGACACTCGTGGCCCAACTAGTCTATAAGAAAACCGACACTCGTGGCCCAACTAGTCTATTAGAAAACCGACACTCGTGGCCCAACTAGTCTATTAGAAAACCGACACTCGTGGCCCAACTAGTCTATAAGAAAACCGACACTCGTGGCCCAACTAGTCTATAAGAAAACCGACACTCGTGGCCCAACTAGTCTATAAGAAAACCGACACTCGTGGCCCAACTAGTCTATAAGAAAACCGACACTCGTGGCCCAACTAGTCTATTAGAAAACCGACACTCGTGGCCCAACTAGTCTATTAGAAAACCGACACTCCTGGTCCAACTAGTCTATTAGAAAACCGACACTCGTGGCCCAACTAGTCTATAAGAAAACCGACACTCGTGGTCCAACTAGTCTATTAGAAAACCGACACTCGTGGGCCAACTAGTCTATTAGAAAACCGACACTCGTGGGCCAACTAGTCTATTAGAAAACCGACACTCGTGGGCCAACTAGTCTATTAGAAAACCGACACTCGTGGTCCAACTAGTCTATTAGAAAACCGACACTCATGGACCAACTAGTCTATTAGAAAACCGACACTCGTGGGCCAACTAGTCTATTAGAAAACCGACACTCGTGGGCCAACTAGTCTATTAGAAAACCGACACTCGTGGGCCAACTAGTCTATTAGAAAATTGACACTCATGGCCCAACTAGTCTATAAGAAAACCGACACTCGTGGTCCAACTAGTCTATTAGAAAACCGACACTCGTGGGCCAACTAGTCTATTAGAAAACCGACACTCCTGGTCCAACTAGTCTATTAGAAAATTGACACTCGTGGTCCAACTAGTCTATAAGAAAACCGACACTCGTGGCCCAACTAGTCTATTAGAAAACCGACACTCATGGCCCAACTAGTCTATTAGAAAACCGACACTCCTGGTCCAACTAGTCTATTAGAAAATTGACACTCGTGGTCCAACTAGTCTATTAGAAAACCGACACTCGTGGGCCAACTAGTCTATTAGAAAACCGACACTCATGGTCCAACTAGTCTATTAGAAAACCGACACTCGTGGGCCAACTAGTCTATTAGAAAACCGACACTTGTGGCCCAACTAGTCTATTAGAAAACCGACACTCGTGGTCCAACTAGTCTATTAGAAAACCGACACTCGTGGTCCAACTAGTCTATTAGAAAACCGACACTCGTGGCCCAACTAGTCTATAAGAAAACCGACACTCGTGGCCCAACTAGTCTATAAGAAACTGACACTCGTGGTCCAACTAGTCTATTAGAAAACCGACACTCCTGGTCCAACTAGTCTATTAGAAAATTGACACTCGTGGTCCAACTAGTCTATAAGAAAACCGACACTCGTGGCCCAACTAGTCTATTAGAAAACCGACACTCATGGCCCAACTAGTCTATTAGAAAACCGACACTCCTGGTCCAACTAGTCTATTAGAAAATTGACACTCGTGGTCCAACTAGTCTATTAGAAAACCGACACTCGTGGGCCAACTAGTCTATTAGAAAACCGACACTCATGGTCCAACTAGTCTATTAGAAAACCGACACTCGTGGGCCAACTAGTCTATTAGAAAACCGACACTCGTGGCCCAACTAGTCTATTAGAAAACCGACACTCGTGGTCCAACTAGTCTATTAGAAAACCGACACTCGTGGTCCAACTAGTCTATTAGAAAACCGACACTCGTGGCCCAACTAGTCTATAAGAAAACCGACACTCGTGGCCCAACTAGTCTATAAGAAACTGACACTCGTGGTCCAACTAGTCTATTAGAAAACCGACACTCGTGGGCCAACTAGTCTATAAGAAAACCGATACTCGTGGGCCAACTAGTCTATTAGAAAACCGACACTCATGGCCCAACTAGTCTATTAGAAAACCGACACTCGATGACCAAAAATTATTGGTGATTGTTTTCGAATCAAATGCATGTAATTACAGTGTCCGTTTTTGTCAGAATCAATCTCAAGAATCTTCATGTTTCACGGCTAGATCAGGAATTGACACAATTCTGTTCAGACTGCGCACAAGCGCAGTCTGATCTGAATCTTGACCATTCGCTTAGTCTTAAAGGTTGGTTTGGTATAAGATGACTCAGTTTAAATTTCACAAACTGCTTAACTTAAACATCAAACGAAAGGTTTGTAGAATCCAGGCAAATGAAATTATAATGTTGAGGCTTAGGGGAACATATGTGCGAAAAATGACTATCATCCAATATTTTCATAAGATGACTGCTGTAGAAATGACTATCATCCAATATGTTCATAAGATGACTGCTGTAGAGATGACTATCATCCAATATTTTCATAAGATGACTGCTGTAGAAATGACTATCATCCAATATGTTCATAAGATGACTGCTGTAGAAATGACTATCATCCAATATTGTCATAAGATGACTGCTGTAGAAATGACTATCATCCAATATGTTCATAAGATGACTGCTGTAGAAATGACTATCATCCAATATGTTCATAAGATGACTGCTGTAGAAATGACTATCATCCAATATGTTCATAAGATGACTGCTGTAGAAATTACTATCATCCAATATGTTCATAAGATGACTGCTGTAGAAATGACTATCATCCAATATGTTCATAAGATGACTGCTGTAGAAATGACTATCATCCAATATGTTCATAAGATGACTGCTGTAGAAATGACACATACATTTGTATTCAAGATACGATTAACTATGGTACCACAATGTGGAATATGAATAGTCAACACGTTGAAATGCTGACATGATTCACACCCCTGATCCCATAGGAGTCATAGCACAATTAAGTCATGTTATATAAATTATTCAGATTTACCATCGCAGTCCAATTAACTGTGTCGGCGTGATATCCATACAAGGCTCTTAGTATCGAGTTTTAACTTTATTTTTTATTTTATATTTTACGATATTTATATATAAACGATAGGATCCCGTACGTGGTAAAAGGTAAAAGTTGGCTTGTGTGAACCGTCTAGATATTGATCAGCACGTGTATACCCACAGTCTGATCAAAGTCCACAATGTTGGTTTTCTCGTGGAACGGCTCATATTGAGTTAATGCAAAATACTCATTAATGGTGAGATGGTCAGTAATAACGACTGTCTCCTTAAAATATTTGTCCACAAACCGAAATACAGAGAACCGTGTCCCTGTCCCTTCTTATCAAATAATGAGGGGAATACCCAAATATATTGACCTGGGTCCAATTCAACCAACCCCATTTAGCGCTACCTTAATTACTTAAAAGCATATTTCATCATTTTCGTTTCCCTAATATTTTGTTAAACCTGAATAGTGCAATAAATTACTAAGTTGGCCCAAATAGTTACCTTTCTGTCTAACAATACTTGTTAAGAAATGAAATATTTTGGCATTTTTATTAGGAAGTAAAACATGTTGAAATACGCTCTTAAGTATAAATGTATTACTTAGCGCAAAGTATTGTTCTGGGATTGGGGCCTGATCCTGCCTATGAAGAAGAAGAAGAAGAGAAGAGGAAGAAGAAAGAAGAAGAAGAAGAAGAAGAAGAAGAAGAAGAAGAAGAAGAAGAAGAAGAAGAAGATAGAAGAAGAGAAGAAGAAGAAGAAGAAGAAGAAGAGAGAAGAAGAAGAAGAAGAAGTAGAAGAAGAAGAAGAAGAAGGAAGAAGAAGAAGAAGAAGAAGAAGAAGAAGAAGAGAAGGAAGAAGAAGAAGAAGAAGAGAAGAAAGAAGAAAGAAGAAGAAGAAGGAAGAAGAAGAAGAAGAAGAAGAAGAAGAAGAAGGAAGAAGAAGAAGAAGAAGAAGAAGAAGAAAAGAAGAAGAAGAAGAAGAAGAAGAAGAAAAGAAGAAGAAGAAGGAAAAAAAATGAGAGAGAATAAGAAGTGTATAATCGGGGTTGTGGTACTCATATCGAAATAATGTTTTAACTGTATTTGCATAGAGGTTCAAACGAAAACGGATCATTTTGAAAAAGTAACATTTAAACATAGATTACCATAATAAGATAATATACTGGTACATATACAACCTGTGTGTGGTCATATTGTTATACCAAAAAAATGTTGAGTGCTTGTACGGATTGCGATAATGAATGTTCAGACTGCGGCAAACGGAGACAAAATGTTATTTATATATAAAGTATTATCCCATTCCTTAAAGGTCGATTTATCCAGGCGTCTTTCGTGGATTTCCGTGCTAAAACCACTGCATGATGCGTGCGGCATCATTAATAATTGAACAGAAAACGGGCAATAAAGACCCGGAAACTTCAGTAAAAACAAGGCACGAAGAAAACACAAAAGAGATCGACCTTTCCCACACTTGTCAATAATATATAAGTAAGGAAAACCAACCATTTGCGATCAGCGAACAACCAGAACAACTTCTACATCCGGGTAGTTTGATCTGGATCCACTGTGACTCTACAACATTCACCAATACCACCTTGTTGATCTGTGTATGGACGGACAAGCTGATATAATGACGAGTATATGAACATCTCATAGGAAAACGTACGAGGATTCAATGGTAAAATCTAGACAAAATGTCTATTGCAAAACCGCCAGGAGGGTTGTGTAGTGGGTGGCGGTAAATAGCTAGGTAAAAACGCAATACTTACATTTATCGCGACATCTTTCCCCCTGCCTAATCGTTTGGTATGTCTAGAGGAGTCGCACACTACAAGAGCTTTCTGCGAGTCACCGCTACTCCCGGCCTTCCGATGTGAGTCTCGTTTCTGTTCGGACGTTTTCGGTGAGTCTCGATTATTCTCGACTGTTTTCGACTTTCGTCGACGTTTCTTTTTTACCTCTGGTTTCGGGGTTGGACTAGACACCTGAGGTGGTTCCGTTAAAAATACAGGCGTCTGCATGCTCACCATCTGTAGAGGCTTTGTATATAGAAAGGTAAACTTGTCACTTGTAAATCCTGCTTGAGAACACACGAAATAATTGAGTCATATCCGCCTGAATCGACACGAATGAGTGCGTTTATTGGAAACTATAAACTAGATTCGGCAAAATCAAAATGCGCCAACGTCAACCACGTTGGTAACACAATGACACACAGGCGAGGTTATGGCATAAGCGAATCGTGTACTTGTTAATTGAGTTGCTGAGTGAGACTCTAAAATACTATTGTATTATTGAATATGGCACGAATAAACTTAACACTTATTCCAGATAGAATTCCGTCTTTTCCTTTCTAGTAAATAATTAATACGACATCACACAACATAACATGGTTATTTCGATTTTAAAAGTCAATTCTTTTTTTCCAAGAACACGCGTTTGGTTGAAACTTGTTTAGATTAATCATTTTTTAGATTTATCATTTTAATTTGTTCTCCATACTATGATTTCTGCCAGGTCCTTCTTGTAATAACTTTTTGAATCCTATCTAAAAGAAACAAAACGTAAAATGACAAAATATATACAATCAATCATCAACATTTCATTAAATATTTCCTTGATACAAACAACCTTTGACGACATTTGAGGAGAAATACTCCTTTTATTACAATGGTGTTTACATTCAATCTCTTTACTATCGAAGTCGTGACCAATATATTTGTCAGCATCATTACAGAGCATTGAAGAAAAAGTGGTACCACAACGTGTAAGACAGTTTTTCCCTCTAAAATAAAAGAGCGACGCTTTGTGAAAACCATCCGTAACGTTTTAGCATTCACGCAGTCTGGTCGGGCCCTGCACTGTTAACCAATTTGTCCCGGAGTATTTCAAAAACTTGTTAAAAATATTTACTTTTTGGTTGGTACACTGATTACCTCGACGTGTAAACATTGCGCTAAGGTTGGTTTTCTAGAGCACCGCTCATATGTACACTAAAGAAAAACTGTGGCAGAAGTGAGTGTTATTTATTCCCAAAAGATGTTTAATAAATGTAGAAGAAAAGGTCCAACACAATAGCGAATAACCTTTTATTTACCGTACAATCCAATATCAGGGGGGTCCTCCAAACGACATGTATATACACATATAGAATGATCAAACCTATTACTCTCGATTCTACAAACAATCATTCATTTGATAGCATTTAACCATGTCAACCTTGTATTCGACTGTATCAGTGGTAAACAAGGATTTACGAGAAGCGAATAAAAGAAAAGTCATCTAAAGCAAATAAAACACTCACTTCTCAATGATAAGCTGTAACCATGCAGTACACACGAGCCTGGTTCCCTTATTACCGAATTCACTAGTTTACACGGGGCTTATGCTAGTAAAAAGCACGGTACCAAGCTAAATAACGAATTTCAGTAATAACGAATTTCAGTCATGTTTCTTTCAAATGTCACAGGTCGCTTCATCACTAACTTCAAATTGATAGGAACGATTGCTTCATTCCTAGACGAGAATACGGGCCTTCCCATGAGAAAACCAACATTGTGGACTCTGCGTAAAGTATCGACCCGAATCAGCCTAAACATGCCGCACAGGCTAATCCGAACAGACACTGTTCGCCTCCTGTGAATCATTATTCTATACCTTTAAACCCCACCCCCCCCCCCCCCCACCCCACATCTCCGAGACGGATTGTGTCTACCCGGATTAGCCGGTGCAGGCTGATCTCGGTCGATACATTACGCAGAGACAAGAATGTGGGTTTTCTCGTGGAACGGCTGATATGTCCCTATAAATTGGTTATAGACACGCGAACTTTCTGATGATTGTCTTTGTGTCAGTCGCTCCGTTCAATTAACCATTCCCTTGGTGCAAACGACTTTTCAACTTTGTCTCAAATGATACCTCCATTTTTGCACATACGTGGATTTTTTTTTAAAAGCAGACTTGCTCCTAAATTTTGATAACGTGGTAAATGGTTTACTTGGCATGTTTATTAACATTTTGATAATATGATATTTGACAAAGGTCGGCTTTTGAAAGGGGCTTCACCTCCAGCGTTTAGCACTAGGCAAAATGTGTGTGTTTGTTTTATTGGGTTTTACGCCGTTTTCAACATCATTCAGGGAAAAATGTGTTTGCGAGTAAAGTAAAACTTTCTGGTTAAGGTACACACTGGTGTCTGAACAGTGGAAGTGTAGATTAGCCTGCACATATGCTCTGTCTGATCAGAATCTACTTAAGTTTATAGAGCTTTTTAAAAGCTTGGGCAAGTGATATTACTGCAGTGCAGGTATTGATCAGACTGCTATGCACTGGAAACAAACAGTAAAGGTGAACCTTTTCCTATGGATGGGTCCAACTGGTCTCTTCCGTATCGTCACAATTTACAATATAATCCAAACCCTGATGGCGCAATTTTAGACATTTTAACATGGAAAGAAAAGAAATGCAGGAGAGACAAACAAAGAGAAACGAAGTGTTGTTGTTGTAAAAAGATATCACAGAATATGCTACTTAAACAGTTGTAATAATTAAAATTGTTAAATGAATGGACTACCTTTGCTCGACGATGATTAAATGAACAATTTCAAAACAAGACCCCTGCAACAAGCAACATTCTGTCTCATTTTGTTTTTATTTATTTAACCATCAGTTGCTATAGTAACTATCGGCTCACACGATATGTCAGCAGGCGTAGCAATTTAATTATCTTTTAGGAGTTGGTGATCGTCAGATATTGATTTACCTGTATCGAGTGTTAACCTTGTCAAAAGTAGAGAGTGTCTGTATGAATGCATTGCCATTAACCCTTTTCCACATAATTTGACAACATCTTGTCCTAAATATGTAATAAATCTATAAATGACTGATCAATTATCAAATAAAATTGAGACATTGTGACAAAAGGAGAAATTGCTCATCAAGAGCAATTTCTCCTTTTGTCACAATGTTTTCAAAATGTCATCTGCTGCAGAGGCATCTGAAAGCGTCTGTATGTGGGAAAGAGTTAAAAACTATTCCTTTCTCCGAAAGCCTTTTGACGCATTTTCCGAAGAAGGCTTTTGGAAACATTTTAGGAAAAGGTAAATTGCTCATTTTTTAGTATTTTAATCATAGTTCTAATTATATAACAATAGCATACGTGCTCTGCAAAAGCCAACCGTCAGGCATTTGCCAACAGTGTACGTAGATCCAGATTAGCCAGCACGTGCACGCAGTTCGAACTGACTCTGCTCTCTTCGCCAATGAATCATATAAGGCTTACAAACAATCTGCTATAATCAGTATCTATTTGGATCATTGCATGAATGAGCAGACTGGTCTTTTTATACACGTGTAATAATTACCATTTCCCATGATATTCTAACAAACAGCAAATGAGCACCTGAAACTATGAATAAAAGACTGGTTATTCTCTTTGATGGAGTCGAAACCATTATGGGTAAAGGAGAAATTGCTCGTTGATGGAGAAAATACTTTATTGTTCTACAATGTTTTCCAGATTGGTCCAGAGGGGTCCCCTTCCGTGGTGTCAAAGTTTCTAACAGGAGAAAGTTTCATCCTCTAAAGAGTAACATTTTTCTACAGCTACTGTAGTTATTATTGTAGAGGTTTCACTGTTGTGTGACATAAAGAGAGACCTTATTTGGGTAAAATATATTCCAAATAAATTCAGTTAGTGCAGGCTGTTTCAGACGTTGTCTCAATCTCATATGGGACTAACACATCCGTAAACCTTAACACCACCAATCACGGGTTCAATCCCTGGCCGGGTCATACCAAAGACTTTAGAAATGGAAGTAATGACTTTCCCTGTTGTTGTCAGGATAAATGGACCAGCAGTACTTGTAACTTACCTATGGACCAGCAGTACTTGTAACTTACCTATAAAACGACGAGATATAACTGAACATGTGCTAAAAGCTACGTTAAGTACGTTACAAACACAATTGTGTAGTATGTATGTCGTCTAAGATCTTAATCGAATTTGTAACTTTTTACGAGAGGCAGGACTATTCTGACAAACTAGTAACGCTAACATGATGAAAAAAAGGCGTGGCACAGAATTGTTTGTTGCTATTTTTAATGATATTTTACGGTGCATTGAACAGTATTTCTTTTTTTATAACGGCGTTCATGGTATGAAATGACTAGCACCACGAGATGCTTTACACTGACACCGGTCCGTCAGTCGTAATGATATCCCCGCCACCCTGAACCGCGACATGGGGGGATGGGGGGGGGGGGGGGGGGGGGGGGGGGGGGGGGGGGGGTTGTTATTAATATTTGAGCTGTGTTTTTAGAAAATTGGTTTGTTGTTTGTATGCTATTTTAATCCACTTCAACAATGTTTCAGTCATATAACGGCGTTTCCTTTGTAAGTCACGAGAACTACTTGTCCATTTATCCTGACACCGGTGAGCCAGTCGTATAGCTAACCCTAACAGTGACGTGACCTGAACGGGGTTCAAACCCACCTCCTCCCGCCACTGATGCGGACGGTTCATAATAATCAACAATAGACTGTTTTTGACAGGAATAGAAAACGACCAGATTACACAGCCATGCAATATGGTCTAAATGTACAATGAACGTCAGCAGCTTCTCAAATGCTTCTGGGGCTTATCAGCGAATAGTACATATTCAGATTTGACTGCATGGTGATCTGGATCGCAAATGTCAGGTTGCTGTTGTTCGTGCAGCGTTGCTAAATTTACGTCCATTAACATTCTACTGTTCGGGATCGACCGTTGGACCCTCCATGTGTTGGGGGAGACGTTCTAATAACCGCACCATTGAATCCCTAGCACATACACACATGGTGTGGTAATGTACGATAATTGAACATTGTATTCACTTCTCAAAACGTAAGTAGGCAAATTTGGTATAATTGCTCTTCCGAAAACGAACAAATGCTATTACAACAATCGCATATCTTCATCGATTAAAGGACTTAAGGTCGAAAATGTGATTTAAAGGCTTCGGGTTCAATTCCCGTGAGGTCGACCTTTGAGATATTTCCACACATTCGGAATGACAACTGGTTGCATGCTAGTTAGCTTGAGGGTAATTAATATACATTATAGAGCTTGTTGCACAATCGATATTAACACTTTTCAAGTTGCAGACGGAATTCGACGCATTTGCAGCAAACAACTTTTTTAAACATTGTGTGTTAAAAGGAGAAATTGCTCATAAAGAGAATTTTCTTGTCAATGTTTTCAACTTTATTTTTATGTATATGTAATTATGTATGTATCTTTCAAAAGTCGTTTGCTGAGATTTTGTCGTAAGTGTGAAAGGGTAATACGAACAGAAAAGGACTCAATATAAATGTTTGGAAAGCAGCCAGTCATCGTGGTGAGATGTTGTGAAGAGGATCGTCGAGAGAAAGTCATGAAATGCGTGTAAAGGCGTATTAGCCGTCGTACGTACTATAATACTACATGCAGTAGGACTAAATGTTTGTCGAAAACGGCGTTTTAAGCAAAAGCTAATAGCAAAATAACAAATACAATACTTACTGTATAAATATCCAGTGAAAACACATTCAGTTTAATCCCGCGTCTTCAAAGGAGATATAAGCCAAATCGAAAATTCATACATAGATCTATCTACCGCTGTGAATCGATCCAGCAAATTGAAGTTTAACCGTGCACTATACAAAAACACCTTTCACAAATCTATATTGGATTATTTTCCTAAATTGAATATCTGTTTGCGACCCTTTGTGTCACTTGACTTATTAAAGGGCGCATCAATATCTCCTGCGGTGATAAGTATAGATTCGGATCAGACCATGCTGTCAACAAAGGCTGGTCTGAACATTTACGAGCCGTAAACTCAATTATATTCAATTTTATTAAACGTTATTGCATAATTTTAAAAGTCAGTGCATGGGAAAAGGAATAATTTACAATGTCTGCACAATGTAGGTTCGGATCGGCCTATGCATCTGCCCGTTCTCTTAGAATCTACACAAGTTGACATAACTTCTTACACACCTATGTAAATGATATGTGAACAGTTGAGATATTGATCAGGGTCTACACTGTTTCCAAACGTCAATGTGTATGTTTTCCCTAGAACGGGCTCAATTATGACCTCACCTTTTTCCTGCTAAGTGACTACTGATGTGGTCTCTCTAGAACATATTATATATTTGAGCCCGTCGGTGCGAACAGGTGCACGTTAACACGTCTGAACAATCTAGGATCAGCCAGTATATGTGAGCTGTCTCATCAGCGTCTACACGAGGTGACAGACTCCTGAACAATGTAGGTTTGATCAGCATGTATCTCTGCGCTTTCTTATCAGAATATACACGAGGTGACAGACTCCTGAACAATGTAGGTCCGATCAGCAAGTACATCTGCGCTGGCTTATCAGAATACATGTATACACGAGCTGACAAACTCCTCGAACAAACATGTGTATGTTGTATGTGAACTCTCTACATATTAAGTAAGTAGTATGTGAACTCTTTACATATTGAGTAAGTAGTATGTGAACTCTTTACATATTGAGTAAGTAGTATGTGAACTCTTTACATATTGAGTAAGTAGTATGTGAACTCTTTACATATTGAGTTAGTAGTATGTGAACTCTCTACATATTGAGTAAGTAGTATGTGAACTCTTTACATATTGAGTAAGTAGTATGTGAACTCTTTACATATTGAGTAAGTAGTATGTGAACTCTTTACATATGGAGTAAGTAGTATGTGAACTCTTTACATATTGAGTAAGTAGTATGTGAACTCTTTACATATTGAATTAGTAGCATGTGAACTCTTTACATATTAAGTAAGTAGTATGTGAACTCTTTACATATTAAGTAAGTAGTATGTGAACTATTTACATATTGAGTAAGTAGTATGTGAACTCTTTACATATTAAGTAAGTAGTATGTGAACTCTTTACATATTGAGTTAGTAGTATGTGAACTCTTTACATATTTAGTAAGTAGTATGTGAACTCTTTACATATTGAGTTATTAGTATGTGAACTCTTTACATATTAAGAAAGTAGTATGTGAACTCTTTACATATTGAGTAAGTAGTATGTGAACTCTTTACATATGGAGTATGTAGTATGTGAACTATTTACATATTAAGTAAGTAGTATGTGAACTCTTTACATATTGAGTAAGTAGTATGTGAACTCTTTACATATTAAGAAAGGAGTATGTGAACTCTTTACATATTGAGTAAGTAGTATGTGAACTCTTTACATATTGAGTATGTAGTATGTGAACTATTTACATATTGAGTTATTAGTATGTGAACTATTTACATATTGAGTAAGTAGTATGTGAACTCTTTACATATTGAGTAAGTAGTATGTGAACTCTTTACATATTGAGTAAGTAGTATGTGAACTCTTTACATATTGAGTAAGTAGTATGTGAACTCTTTACATATTGAGTTATTAGTATGTGAACTCTTTACATATTGAGTTATTAGTATGTGAACTCTTTACATATTGAGTTATTAGTATGTGAACTCTCTACATATTGAGTAAGTAGTATGTGAACTCTTTACATATTGAGTAAGAAGTATGTGAACTCGTTACATATTGAGTTAGTTGTATGTGAACTCTTTACATATTGAGTTATTAGTATGTGAACTCTTTACATATTGAGTTAGTATTATGTGAACTCTTAACATATTGAGTAAGTAGTATGTGAACTCTTTACATATTGAGTTAGTAGTATGTGAACTCTTTACATATTGAGTAAGTAGTATGTGAACCCTTTACATATTGAGTAAGTAGTATGTGAACTCTTTACATATTGAGTTAGTTGTATGTGAACTATTTACATATTGAGTTATTAGTATGTGAACTCTTTACATATTGAGTAAGTAGTATGTGAACTCGTTACATATTGAGTTATTAGTATGTGAACTCTTTACATATTGAGTAAGTATTATGTGAACTCTTAACATATTGAGTAAGCAGTATGTGAACTCTTTACATATTGAGTTAGTAGTATGTGAACTCTTTACATATTGAGTAAGTAGTATGTGAACTCTTTACATATTGAGTTAGTAGTATGTGAACTCTTTACATATTGAGTAAGTAGTATGTGAACTCTTTACATATTGAGTAAGTAGTATGTGAACTCTTTACATATTGAGTTAGTAGTATGTGAACTCTTTACATATTGAGTTAGTAGTATGTGAACTCTTTACATATTGAATTAGTAGTATGTGAACTCTTTACATATTGAGTAGACCGTACGGAAGGCTGATCTGTTTCTACACTTCTTAAATAAAAAGCAACTTATAACTTTGTTTCCATTTATGGAGTGGACTTGTCTTTGTAGTAACTAAGCAGCGGACAATATAGATCAAGTTTAGACAGCATTGCAGAATGTGCAAATTTTTCTTATTCGACAGTTATAGCAAATGAGCCGTCCCGCGAGAAAACCAACGTTATGGACTCTGCGTAGTGTATCGATTCAGATCAGCCTGCGCAGTCCACGCGGCTAATCCGGGCCGACACATTCCGTCTGAGGTGGATAGATGTATAGAGTTATAGAGTAATGATTCCTGAAACAGAAAATCCACAGGAGGCGAACAGTGTCTATCCTGGTTCGCCTGAGCGGCATGGTTAGGCTGATCAGGGTCGATACTTAACGCAGAGACCACAGTGTTGGTTTTCTCGCGGGACGGCTCATATCGTGTGTAATGTCGTATACAGGAGATTATCCACGGGGTGACAGACAGACTGAGCTGCACATGTTGTAGCTGCATTTAAATATGAATACACCTCTTCCTGTTTAAAGCTACACCATGTTTATTAATTCCCTCGATACAACATTTCTCTGTTTTGAATTGACTCTTCCTTTATGGAGTCAATGAAGTCAGTTTTAAAAGCTTCCACAATAATGAATGTTTTCTTTTGGGATAATTTATTAATAAAGCCATATATAAGAGGAAGAGTAACAATGGAATCAAATATACGGTTAAATTTACATGAATATACCCCCCCCTCCCCCCCAAAAAAAGAAAAAAAAATAATAATAGCAAATGTGGCGAGAAAACGTGAGCCAATGTTACTGGGTAATACGTACTATCCTACACACAGATCTGCAGCAGACGACTTATGAACACATTGTGACAAAAGGATTTGCAACAATGTTTTCAACCAAGATCCATGGGTTTTATTTCATTTATAGTGAGTTTCCATATTGTTTTTGTTTATGTTTATATATTATCTAAGTCGATTGCTGCACTTTAGCTGCATGTGGGTTTGATTGATTGTTTGATTGATTGATTGATTGATTGTTTGGGGTTTAACGCCGTTTTCAACAATTTGTCAGTCCTTTCAAGGCGACCAGTTCACCTTCTCATGTGTTTCCTGGCTTTCTCACACCAGTAAGCAACACAACAATCTTTCCAAGCACCTGGCTGATTTTCCACATATACTGTTAGCCCATTGGTGGAAGACGAATGGCGCTTGGCGGCGAGCTGGGGTTCGAACTCACAACCCCTGGATTGACAGTCCGCGTCGCTACCGACTGAGCTACCGAGGCTCGGCTTTGTTTCATGTGGGAAAAGGTTAACACCGTCGTCGTAAATAAACACACCCCATAGTTTGTAGGATTTATTTGTATCCCTTGGATATGATATTCCCTGTTTATAGTTGTCTACATAATATTATTGTACATGAATTGAAAGAAAGAGATCTACCAACTGAGTTTAATTTAGTGACAAATACTGTTTTAAAATGTATTTGGATAGTACATTAGCAACCAGATGTTGATTCAAAACATAGCAGTTGCTCTGTATACCTTTCAGATGCATGAACACGCATCACCCTTGATATAGACTGAATTCAGTTCAGTTTATGGATTGTTAATGGCAATATCATTATTTCCTACATTTCGGCTTGTCGCTAAGAACAATAACGAAAGGCTAGAACATATATCATTTAACCCTTACTTTATCAGCTATTTTTCGGATGGAAAACATTGAGCCGTTACATGAGAAAACCAACATTATGGACTCTGCTTAATGTATCGACCCAGATCAGCCTGAGCAGTCCGCGCAGGCTAATCCGGGCCGACACATTCCTGTAACAGAAAATCCACAGGAGGCGAAAAAAGTATGTCCAGGTTCGTCTGCGTGGCATGCTTAGGCTGATCCGGGTCCTTCACGCAGAGACCACACTGTTGGTTGTCTCGTGGAACGGCTCATATGATAAACACGTGGTATCTTAAATACAATAATGAGGTAGCATAAGCGGTAATAGCCCCATCGATTTCAACAGCTGACAAAACTCTCGGACAGGATCATCTAGCCCTGACACAAGATTGGTTCACACAGCCTTTGTCGACAGAATTACTATTATACCATGGTGTTAAATTGACCAGCTGTGCCGATAGGTGTGTTGATTTATCGATTGATTTATCGATTGATTTATCTATTGATTTATAGGGGTCTATTGTGAAAATTAATTGACCGCGGATTTTTGAATACATCATTTTCTAGACTACATGTCTTTCAAAGAGCCCTTGTACCTCAGTCTGTAGCGATGTGGGCTGTCAATTCATGGGTTGAGAGTTCAAAGCCCAGCTCGTCAACATTATATCATTTTAATTGGCTAACGGTTTTTGTGGAAAAACTGCAAGTTGCTTGCAAAACTGGTATGAGAATGCCAATAAATAGATGTGTTTGTGAAGAAGGTAGGTATGGTGCCAACGTTTTAAACACTCGTGTAACTCAGTCTCGTTCTATACATCAACCCACGAACTCTCACGAATGTATCAAGTCTACCTAGTGTACGAGTACTGTAGACCGAATGCTCGCGTTCAAATGCTATTCACAATGCGTATTTTGGTTTCGGATATGTAATGAAGTGGTTCTATCTAACCGTGTGTCGCGCTTGTCGGATATGTAACGAAGTGGTTCACGCGGCGGCAGGACCCTTATCCATTACTTCTAACTAACTGGTATAATACGTGGAAATATACCTTACTCACAGAGCTCTACGTCATTAATACCGCCTCGTCGGTGTATTGGTAGACACGTGGTCGTGGGTTCTATGTAAGGCAGGGTCAACTAAATATTTTAATAATGGTAGTAAGGACTTGATTGTAGGGTTAACACTACAGACTCGGGGGGGGGGGGGGGGGGTGTCAGGATAAGTGGACCAGTTGTAACTTACCCTGGACGTGATATAACTAACTGGTGGTGAACGTTGCGTAAAACACCATTCAAACAAACAAACAAACAAACAAACAAACGACACCGATACCCATGGTAGGCTCGAACTTGTAACAACAGGTATTAACAATTCGCAACAACAGATTCCTTTTTATTCATGAATAGGTATGAATTGATATCGGCGATTGTTCAGTCATACTGCTATCTGATCTACCCAAAGCGCTTATAGTGATCATTGTACGTGCCACAAGATTACTACAGAGATCAAGGAAATGAAATGTTACATTCGTTTTATTTATTTTATGATTACATTCATTCATGTCCATTGATGTAAGCAAGTACACGTAGAGTCAAAGCAGTTGTCACAAGAAAAAGGCATTAATTTAGAAGTATGACTTGGTTTACGTCGCCCTGTAATAACTCAACGAAGTGAGGTCACATCTCTAGCGTCCTGACAAATTACATCCACGATGGCTTATTGGGTAGCCACACAACATGTTGATTGCCGGCATTCATTGTATCACATGATTAACAAAGGATACTATGTTTTATCTTGTTTGTTTTATGTGGGTTTTATGCCGTTTTCAACAATATTTCAGTTATATCGCGCGACACTTATTCATGATCCCTGGGTAAACAGAGCACTTGGCTAGGAAATGTACCTTGCCGAAGTCCTCTTACACCAAATGGTTAAACTATTGGAACTATTGCAGCCAGCTGCCCGGAACACATGTTTAATGGATGATTGGTGTGAGTAGAGCGGGAAAGTAAGGGCATGATGTACCCCAGATAAGCTCCTTTTAACAAACATTTGGGAATCCGCCGGGGCCGAGTGGTTAGCGTCAGGGACAAGGCACATTATCTAGCCTAGTACTGACTTTTTACCCAGGGATAATGAATAAGTGAACTGTCGCCGTGATAAACTGAAATAATGTTGAAAATGGCGTAAAACCCGAATAAAACAAAACAAATAAAACAAACAGTGTCTGGTATTGTCCGAAAAAAAAGTAAGTTAAGTGACCAAAGACGTATGGGCAGTATGTTCAAAATGTTAATCGGGTTAATTCAACTGTTCAATGATGTATACATATAACACTGTCTGTAATATATCTCTATGTAAACTAACACTGTTATGCAATCACCATGCGACAGACCAATCATAAAGCAATGTTCAGTCAACCGTTACATACAGTGACATACAGTGAGTGATCAACCATACTAAACAAGAGTATTTGTAGATCAAGCTGGAAAACAGGTATCCTGGGTCCAGTTAGTCTGATTCCCGACTTCCTTTACGCAGTAATAAGGGGAAGGTATTCCAGTTTAGGGTCCAGTTAGTCTTGTACCTGAATTCCTTTACCTTACGTATTAATAAGGAGAAGGTACTCGAGTCTAGGGTCCAGTTAGTCTGGTACCCGACTTCCTTTTACGCAGTAATAAGGGGAAGGTACTCCATTTTAGGGTCCAATGCGATTTGTTAGTTAGAATAGTGTTTTTTTACCCGCACGATCGTATAAGATACATTATCGTAGTATGTACATACTATAATATATATATAGGTGCTACCTAGTTACGAAAAAACGTAAGATAATTATAAACACAAATTAAAGAGCATACTTTGGCTATAAAAAATGATTTATAAGTAATTGACTAGACGATAAAAATTTTTGCATGATCAAATCATGTTCGGAATTCGTATTGTCGTCTATTATTACGAACAGAAAATAATAAAATAAAGACTTTCAGAAAATCAAGGAATACATTTATGATGAACGAGGTTAAAACATGAGGGCCAAGATGATCTTTTATCGATCACCTGCATTATTGTAAAGAAGCAAATATATCAGCCATTTTCTGATGCCACCTGGCGACTGCCTTTTTTAACCAGTTAATATGACAGGAACAAATTATGTAAGGGGTCACATTTCTGCTAAACCCTTTCACTATTAGAGACGGTTTCTGACACCTTTTAAGCAGACGACTTAGGAAATGATTGTCGCCAAAAGAACAATTGCTCATTATGAGAAAGTTATCTTTTTGCCACAATGTTTGATAAATAATTATACTTTGTATCAGGGACACTTTATTATATAGTGTCCCTGTTTGTATGAAGGAGTCTATAGCTCATGTATAGGAATTTGGGGTCTTTCATGTTGATACCACCTTTTTTTTCGGGAAACGACGTGCTCCATTTGATGTTACGGAAATGACGTCACGTCGCTCCGTCGATTTTTTTTTTCTGACGAACGGGAGAACGTATTTTGTACAGAATTCCATTTATTTTTAACTTTTTCGTACAACTGATAATTAACATAACGCAGCACTTTAATGATCTTAAATATCGATTTTTAATAAAAAAATATTCAAAAGACGGCAATACTTTTCAATCCGTGTTTTTCGTCTCATTTTATACTTAACCAAAATGGCGGCCCCCATGGATTTTGCCAGTCTTATTTCAGAAAGGTTGATGGGTTATTGAAAAAAAAAAAAAAATCTCACACCTCTTACCTATGAGCGAAAAAAACCGTTTATGTCTTTTTTCGTAATATGAGTATAGGTGCTACCTATTTCGGGTAAACATTTATTAACTATTGTTATCGGTAAATAATTCCCTACGTACTGCAGTTAGCCCATTGCTTGCAGCACGATCAATTACGAGTCCTGCCGACCTAAGCAAAGAAAAAACATCACCATCAGGTTAAGCTTATATTTAACTTTAAAATATAGCCAAGATTTTAAATCCATGAAATGTTGATGACAGGTACAACAAATAATCAACTTGCCCTTCATAAAGTACTTCAAATACACGATTTCATAATTTACGGAACTTCATTTGTGACAAGTCAAACTAACGTTTCCTATACATTCTGTCGTTTTCCTTTTGTTTATTTATTCATCATTTGCGTTACTCTAACAGAATGACGTCATATTATGACGTCATATTACAGGAATTTGGATTTGTAACTTCCGGAAAGTCAAAAAACCCTTATGAGTTATTATTTGAACTCGTTTTAGAAATAGACGACGAGTGTTATTAAACGGAAATTATCACACATACAATTAATTGTGCTCGATCCTTAATCGAGTACGTATTATCATATTTAATAAAATTATTTCCTCTAGAAGTTTTTTTTGTTTCGATATTTTCTTTTCATCCAATCAAAACGTAGCAGCATCGTGACTGCATCGAAAAATCCAATCTGAACACAATTTTTGGAAAAACGGTATAGCAAAGTTTTGCAAAGTTCATACACATTACCTATTGACGGGAAACATCGTTTACCCGTATAAGTGAAAAAACGATTTATTGTTTTAAATATTTATTTATTTAGGGACAAAACTCTACACCGGGAACCTATGATACTTATCACATCATTTCCACGGTGAATGAAAAGTATTGCTGGTAGATTTATCCTGACACCAGCAATGTTCAGTCAATCGTGACGTAAATGTTAACTACTTCTAAATAGGATTATTCCTGACACTATCACATCAGTCCTAATGCCCGCAAACCGGAGCGCCAAAGTTTTGGTATGTTTTGAACGTAGATGGAACCTCGGTCCCCTGAATCTAACCACTTACCACCGAAGCGGTCCATTAAAGGTAAACTGGTCGCAACGATGTTACAGAAATACTGTTGAAAAAGGTGTTCAACTACAATCAACTAATAGTTTTGAACTGATGGGACAAAGCAACGCGTTTGGAGAAATAATGCTCAGATTTGACTGTGTACATTTTGGCACACTCGTTCTTATAAGGTTCTTTATTGGTCATACATGTAGGTCAAGCTTTCTGATAGATGACGACACATGAAAACACTATAGTCGGGAAATGATCTATTGTTTGGTGTTTACACCGTTTTCCACATTGTTCCGTTATATCATGGCGTTTCCTGGGTACTACAAATTTTACAAAGTTTTGTCGGGAATCGAAATGTTTGCGAACGAATGTTCGGTTTTGAGGTTTGCACGAAAACCGTTACGTGCTAAACACGCCCCCTTTCCTGACAACACACATCGGGTTTATCGTTTTATCCAGTGTCAAATACTAATAAGGAACTTTCTGACGTCATTCCCTTTTATTTCAGTTATCGGAACAAATCCCAAATGTAGGTACGATCTGTTGTCCGATGTCAGGTAGCTTATCTGATGTTTATTTAACCCTTTCCCACATACAGACGCTGTATGTAGCCTCTGCAGAAGACGACTTTTGAAGACATTGTGATAAAAGGAGAAAATGCTCAAAACGAGCAATTTCTCCTTTTGCCATAATGTTTTCAATTTTTTTCAGAAAAGATACCATCATTTAAAGGAAGTGTTCAGTGTTTGTGCTTAGATACTTCCAAAGTCGTCTGCTTCCAGATTTGTCGTATGTGGGAAAGGGGGATTTAGAAACCGTCGAACAAGTTTATAATGCGGTATGTCTTGTATCCACGCTAGGATTCGGATTCATGGATTAACTCTTTCTCAAATACACAAACACAGTAGCAGGAAACATATATGAGTCGTTCTACGAGAAAACCAACAGTGCGGACTCTGCGTAAAGTATCGACCCGGATCAGCCGAAGCATGCCGCGCAGGCTAAACCGGACAGACACTTTTCGGCTCCTGTGGATTTTCCGTTTAAGGAATCATTTTTCTATACCTCTATCCCCTCAGACGGAATGTGTCGGCCCGGTTTAGCCTGCACGGAATGCGCAGGCTGATATGGGTCGATACATTACGCAGAGAACATAATGTTGGTGTTCTCGTGGGACGGCTCATATATGGAAACATATGGATAGTCGGTATCAATAAAAGATGGAGTAAAGAAGAGAGTTTAACTTCCTTTTATCACAATGTTTTAAAATGTTGTCTTCTGCAGATGAATCAACAAACGTCGGTATATGGAGAAGGGTTTAGTATCGGCAGCTTTACGTATCTGCATCACTTCCAAACACGAGTCGGTCCATTGTAAAAGGTACACGATGGAATTTCTGATTAGTGTAGGTACATCAAGTTTGTATTAGTAGTATGTAAACAGTGTACGTATTGATCATACCCCATGGATGCACAGGCTGATCTGGATCCACATTGATCACAAAGTCAACTTACAGATAGTATATTTTATCATTATCTTTTACCTTAAAATACGATTACAACGTGTGTATTTCTGGTAACTCTTTCCCACTTGCAAATCTGCAGCAGACGACTTATGAAACGAACAATTTCTCCTTTTGCCACAATGTTTTCAACTCTATTCAACAATCATACTTTCATTTATAACGATTGTATCTATTGTTACCAAGATCTTTTCAATGTCGTATGTTGAAAATTTCTTAGATAGGGGAAAGTGTCACTGTCTCGAATGTCGTCTTTGCGGATAACACTGAAATGGAGGAAGGGGAACTACTGCGCAGTCTGATCAGATCTTTACTGTTCTCCGTTTAGTCGTATTAACATCGTGAGTGCCTATGAATAACGGTAACGATAACAGATCATCAACAATGCAGTTTAACCCTTTCCCTCATACGGCAATTCTGCAGCAGACGACTTTGAACGTATTTTTGTCAAAAAATAGAAAATCTCCATAATTTAATGGATAACAAAAAGAGGAAAACATTGTGGCAAAAGGAGAAATTGCACATTTTGTGCAATTTCTTCTTTTGTCACTATGTTTTCAAAAAGCCGTCTGCTGCAGAGGCGTCAGAAATCGTCTATATGAGGGAAAGGGTTAATGACAACTGACAATAATTCACAATCACACCTTTAAATGTCTGTTTTCGTGACTTTGTGGTTGGCACGGTAAACAAGTCTCGTACGAACCCGTCCATGTTTAAGGATTGCGATCAGCGTACATCCTCACAGTGCATTCACACAGTCTGATCAATATATACACTTCTAACACACTATGCTAACACACTTATAACACTAAATGTTAGAAGCTTATGTCAACTGGTATAGATTCTGATAAGACGGAGCAGATTTACAGGCTAATAAGGAGTTTCAATTTTCAGAAATGTCAACTTGTATAGCTTTCCCTGTGAACGGGCTCATAGCCGGATGCACGAGTAAGACTTTCAACATTTCAGTCATCGTTTGATTTTGTAGAAATGAATAGTCTATTTTATCCGGGTCACTGGGCACAGGGACGTGCTCCTCTAAAAATAAATATGACTCTATGTATAAATATGCATAGGATTAGGATCATATTTCAATTTAGAGGAGCACGTCCCTGTGCTTTTGGAAACGAGATTTTAAACTTGCGCTATCCAACATGCAAACAAATATGTTGCAGACGGAAAAAGGCAGACATAAACGTTTTCGTCAAATTCTTAATTCGTTTATCTAGGGTTCAGTGGGAATGAACCATTCATATTATAGTTGTGTGCATTCATATTTTTAAATGTAAATTGTATTATTAATAAAACCAGAAATTTACATTTACATTTAAACACATAAAAGGAAGTAGATTTTTAATATGGTCATAATTTATTTATGTGAATGGCAAAACGCAAGTACGTATCCAGCATTAATCATAACTACAACTTTGGTCTACAACCCTTAACCCTTCCCCACATACAGCACATATGCAGCAGACGACTGTCTACTCAAAAATATGGAAAATCTCTATAATTGTAGGTATAGTTACTGAACAAAGTTGAAAACATTGTGGCAAAAGGAGGAATTGCTCGTTTCGAGCAATTTCTCTTTTTGTCATGATGTTTTAATTTCAAAAGTCGTCTGCTGCAGATGCGTCTAAATACGTCTATAGGTGGGAAAGGGTTAAACATCGGTCTACCTGTAACCATTACCAACACACAACAATTCTGTAGCTGACGAAACCGTGTAGACAAACGCCTGATGAATCTAAATGAAAGTCCTATTAGTGAATATAATTTAGAACATCGAGGCAAAATAAAATAATTAATGAGCAATTTCTCGTTTTCCCACAATGATTCCAAAAGTGGTCTGTCGCAGCTGCGTCTAAGTGCATCTGGAAAAAAAGGTAATTGTTAAACTGAAATCACAATGTAAGAGTCCCTTGCCTTTTTATACCCTTCTCACATATAAACGTTTGCTGGAACCTCAGAAGCAGGCGACTTTTGAAAACGTTGTGATAAAAGGAGAAATTGCTCAAAACAAGTTCCCCTTTTGCCATGATGTTTTTAACTCAATGTGATAAGTAACTTCTCATTTGTAGTTTTAAAAAAGATGTTTTCACACTCATCTGCTGCCGAGTTGCTATATTTCGGAAAGGGTTTTAATCCATTACTTCACACAGACGACAATTGACGCCTGCTGTTGGAGACGACTTTTGAAAACATTGCAATAAAATGCAAAATTGCTCAACGAGCAATTTCACCTTTTATTGCAATATTTTCAACTCTTATTCATTATAAATCTCAGTTTTCTAGATTGGTGAAATTGTTCGTCTGATGAGTGTAAAGCAGACGACCTATGAAAAGGTCATGTGAAGTAAAGGGTTAAACAGAGAAAAATAACCTGGACAATTGGAAAAATTATTTCCCACTAATGTTTTAACAAATATTTTTATGCCAGGGCATCAAAGGTTAACTGTATCCGGGAAAGTGTAAACACTGTTAGTGGACGAATGGCAACTGTTGAACTGTAGATACGGTGTTCAATGTACTAATGATCGTTTAGTGTTTTACGCCGCTTTCATCCTTGTTGTTCAGTTATATCACGGCGGTTCCTGGTTAAGCTACCAGTACTTCTGGTCCATTTATCCTGACACCAGCCAGTCATTTGTAATGCTACCCAGAACGCCAAGGAGGGCAGCCATTACTACCATTGTTAATGTCTTTGGTGTAATCTGGCCGGGGATCGAACGCACGACCTCCCGCATCAGAGGCGGACGCTCTACCGAGGTGGTTTGAATGGACTTAACATTCTTATTTAACCAATTCTAACATAAAGCAAGTCTGCAGCAAACGACATTGAAAGTTCCTAGTCAAAATTATCGAAACCTTCTAAAAAGGAAAGAACAATTATTTTATTGCACAAAGTAGAAAACACTGTGGTAAACGTCGTCTGCTGCAGATGCGTCAGAAAGCGGAGGTTTGTAGGAAAAGGGGAACAACCATGTCAGTAGCATGATCCTATACTTGATAGATACAACGTTTGGCCAACGTCTTAAATGACTCATAAAAGTGCTGCACACTATTCATTATATAAATTTAAGATTGTTAATTAAAGAGATCTTTAAGTTTGTATTCCATGAAGATCTTGTTTACTTTTTTCAAAAGTTTAAATTCAATCGATTATATTTATCATATCATTTATATATATATATTTATTCAACACTTCCTTATACAAAATTATAAACATCGAGTGACTAATAAGCGATTTGTATGGCTTGGTAGTACGTACATTATAAATAATTACTGCTTACAAATGTGAATGTTAAAATGGGTGTATTCATGTTGTATATACATAACTTGTATTACATGTAATAAATGAAATATATGACTACAAACAACTACGGCATGATGGCCAAAAATCAAATTTCATAATTTCTTATGAAAGCCTAAACTTTGGGTTGTCATTCCAGAATCTGGATAAGCTTCATTAGTAAGATGTGTATCCTTTCAATGCTGGTTTAACCCTTTCCCACATACAGACGCTTTATGACGCCTCTGTAGCAGATGAATTTTGAAAACAGTGTGACAAAAGCAGAAATTGCTCAAAACGAGCAATTTCTCCTTTTTGCCTTACTGTTTTCAACTTTTTTTCAGTTGCCATACCTTCATTTAAAAAGAACTTTCCTATTTCAGCCTAGAAGTTTTCAAAGTTGTATGTGGGAAAGGGTTAAGCCTTGTTCAACATAATACCAATACCAGTACCAATACTGCTGACAATCCCGTTCTGTAGTGCTGCCGCAATAGAGAACACGTGGTGCCAGGAGGGGACGGGGGTTGGGGGTCCGCTGCCATTTTATTTAGATTAACATCTTTTGGAATAACCCGACCGGGTATCGAGCCTTTTCCGATCACCATGCCGTTCTAAACCATCACTTTGACATACTCAAGTAGTGTTGGTACTACTTAGTGGTACCGTTTGTTATATGAGCCGTCCCGCGAGGAAACCAACATTGTGGACTCTGCGTAAAGTATCGACCCGGATCAGCCTAAGCATGCCGCGCAGGCTTACCCGGATAAACACTTTTCGCCTTCTGTGACTTTTCTGTTTCAGGAATAACTACTCTATACATCTATCCCCCTAAGACGGAATGTGTCGACCAGATCAGTCTGCGCGGACAGCGCAGGCTGATCTGGTCGATACATTACGCAGATATATTGATATGAGCCGTCCCGAGAGAAAACCAACATTGTGAACTCTGCGTAAAGTATCGACCCGGATCTTCCTAAGTATATCGCGCAGTTTTATCCGGATAGACACGTTTCACTTCCTATGGATTTTCTGTTTCAGGAATCATCACTCTATATCTCTATCCCCTTAGACGGAATATATCGGCCCGGAACAGTCTGCGCGGACTGCGCAGGCTGATCTGGATCGATAAATTACGCAGAGGCCATAATGTTGGTTTTCTCGCCAAATAACGTTGATCAATTTCAATGCTTATCAATGGGGAAGGTTAACCCTTGTCCCGCTGAGTTCCTGGAATCGTTATCATTAACCGTGATTGACGGGTTTCGTTTATGTTCAAAGACTCTACTTTACTAAATATTGACAGGAATTTATTTACAAAAGAAAATATGATCTTCGTCTCTGATATTCGATAAATGTATAGCGAAAAGTGTTGATCAAGATTAGCCTTTGCGAATGTGCAAACAGATCTTAGTTTACACTGTTTGAAAGTGCAAGTTAGAGTCGTGAATACAATTATACTTTATTGATAAAACAGTCATGGATTATAGGAAATTATGTTCCTGTTGTGAAATAATTCAAGGGAAATAACCCCTCTAAAACTTTAACTACGTGAGGTATTTTTTATCCCCCTTAGATATATGGTTACATTTTATTGATAATAAGATAGTTAAGATAGTATTTAAAAACTCGAAGTAACTGATGCGTTTACAGCATTTCAGCATTTTCTAAGCTATACTACGACAAGCGTGCAATCAATATTTCAAAAATAACTCAAGCCTCTGCAACAGGACAACCCTGTGACATTATGTGTGATCTAACGGCATAATCATGTTTATGATTTGCCAATTTAAGTGAACATATATTCTGCTGATTTATTGATTGAAGTTACACTTTTCCACATACAATACATAAGCAATAGACGCCTTTGAAACATCTAGGTAGAACAATGAAACATCTCTGTGATTGAAAGTATGATCATTGTAAACATAAGCAAATTCTTCCTTTGTAACAATGTTTTCAAAAGTCGTCTGCTGCAGATACATCTTAACGTGTTTAAGTGTGGGAGAGTTTTTACGCCGTGATCTAAAGGGATGCCAAGTGTCGTCTGAATCAGGGAAACAGAGATCATTATACAGACTCGTGTTCAAAGCCTCTGTAGCCGAGCCCCGGTAGCTCAGTCGGTATCGACGCGGGGTATGAATCCAGGGGTTGTGAGTTCGAACCCCAGCTCGGCTTCATTCTTTCCGACGTTTGACAAAAGTGACTGTGACAAGCGTCATACGTTTTCCACCAATGGGATAACAGTCAGTTGCTTGGAAAGACTGTTGTGTGGTGTACTGGTGTGAGATAGCCAGGAAACACATGAGTAGCTGAACTGGCAGCCCTGATATGACTGAAAAATTGTTGAAGACGGCGCTAAACCCCAATCAATCAATCAATCAATCAATCAAAGTCTCTGTAGCAGGGGAATTCATAAACATTGCGGGAAAACAAGACAAATATTTAAAGTGTGTTATTCTCCTTTTCCCTAAATATTTTCAACCTGTATCTAAATCACAGTGTCCATTTTTAATTTATTATGTAAAGCAGATGATTCGCAGACAACAGGTGGTCTGCAGCAAACCGTCTGCAACAAGAAACGCTGAGGGGGAAAGCACTGAAGTCGCTAATAATGAGCAAAGTCATTTTTTCTCAATTAATGATCTTCCCATGTTATTCATGGCGAGCTTAGACCAGATATCAAAATGAAACAATATCGTAACTAATACGCTTTACAAAAGTGGATTTAGTATTCATTTGTAAAATCGATTCCAATTCATAAAAGTTTAAAACTAGCTCATTAAATCATGGGTTGACTAATGATGTATGACACATATTTACAGGAAATTGTATGTGATGGTGTAAAGTGCAAATCGTTGTGATTGCGTCATCAATTGGGGGTACGTTACAAAAGCCCGGATGAAGGAATAGCACCTGCCCCCATTAATCCCTTGTCCTTTCATAATTATCTCTATTTTCCACAGCGCCCATATATTCCTTTTCCTCTTATTATTCCATATATTTACGCATCTAAATCAGGGGCATAGCTTTGCAATAATCAATGTGTAGGCCGTCTCGTGAGATAACTAACATTGTGGAATCTGCGTAAAGTATCGACCCGGATCATCCTAAGCATGTCACACAGGCCTACCCGGATAGACACTTTTCGCCTCCTGTGGATTTTCTGCTTCAGGAATAACTACTCTATACATCTATCCCCATAAGACGGAATATGTCGGCCGGATCAGTCTGCGCGGACAGCGCAGGCTGATCTGGTCGATACATTACGCAGATGTCTATCGCCGCAGCTGCATTTCATGGTATTTTGAGAAAAAAATGTGTAGGCACGTGCCTACAGTGCCTAAAGGGAGCTACGCCCCTGTAAATCGTGTATCATTTTTGCGAGCATTAGAGCAGAATGAAACATTTATATGACAGTATCGAAGTGAGTCGCACGATTACCGACCTTATGTAGTTCAACTGTTTCACTTGTACACCAAATCTGCAGCACACGACTTTTAAAAGATCTGTGCCAAACTAAGAACAATTTATAATTGAACGTGTTATTAAGATGTATAGGCGATCAGTGTAGATCCAGATCAGATAGCGCAGTCACACGGTCTGCTCTGGATCTGCATTGTTTGCCAATTAGTCCAAATTGGCCCAGGCAACGTTTGTTAAACATTATCCATTTAGATATTTAGCATATATGCGCAGGCAAATTGTGTGTACACACGTGTAATAATTACGTTAATGTTTGAGTAAACAAGCAACAGTGTCAAATAGAGAAATTACTAATAATGCATTCAAAAGTCGTCATGGGAAAAAAATGCGTTTGCATGTTAGAAAAGCTAGCCTGTAACGATAGCATTGGTGTGTGATGACAAATCAATTTGAAAATCTACGTTGCGAACACAGGAGTCGCTGATCAGACCGCGTGTTGATGCAGGATGAGACCCCTCTGTTCTAGTCGCACTGTTACATGGATCGATGTCCCCATACCGCTGATTTCTTTTTTATCACTGTATTGGCCAGAAGACTCACGGTATGGCTTGTCAGTTAATATCTGAAATGTTTCGATCGTGTCGGGGAATGATGATTATTATACCAGCTATTTAGCTGTAATCAACAATTTCATGTCGTGATGCGTCCTTTAATCCTTCCCAGTCGCATCTACGTATACATAAATGTATATTTGTATATACATGTGTGTGTGTGTGTGTGTGTATGTGTGTGTGTATGTATGTATGTATGTATGTATGTATGTAATGGAAGATATTTCCATTCATTCTAACTGACCTGGATTTGATTGCATTTGCTTGAAGTATTGTATTGTATAGAAAAGAAACTTTGTAAGTTTAAGACTAATAAAATACTATTCTTCTTCTGAAAGCAGTGTGACAAATCGAGCCCATTTTGAGTAATTTCTACATTTGCCACACTATTTTCAACTTTATTCAACAAGCATAGTTCTATAACTAGAGATTTATTCATACTTTTGCCGAGATATTTCATAATTCCTCTACTGCACATGTGTTATATGTGGGGAACTGTAAAAGGACATTACGATACGATGTATACCAACATAAGCTTGAGCCTGCATCCATTTGAGATTCATTAACATCGTTCAATACAAATGTGTTTTTCGAAGCAAACATAATTCTACCGGTATACAAAATCTTGTAAAGGTGATAATAAAGCCAGTGGCAGGAATCATGTGGTCAAAATCGTAATTACTGCTATTGATCATGATTCCCATTCAGTCATCAACGATCTAATACTTCACTTTAGATATTCATGCATTTCCTAACGTCCCAACCCGGTTTTAACCCTTCATGTATGCATACGCATTACTAGCATCTGCTTTAACTCTTTCAGCGCCAGAGGCAATATTGAGGTTTTTGCAAACAATACAGAATCAGGTGAGTCAGCTCGTAACGAGCTGTCTCACCTGAAATCAGCATTGTTTGCGTTTTAGTAAAAAGAATATTCCAAAATTCTTATCACATGAAAAATAGAATCGGCCGATTTTGAACATTGAAGAGTCTACTTTAAACAATTCGGCGCTGAAAGAGTTAAACGACTATTTATAACATTGTGGGTTTATGAGCGATTTCTACTTTTGTCACAACGTTTTCAATTATATTTAAAATATAGTCTTAATTGAACAAAAACTTTCCCCTAGGTGTTTTCAAAGTCGCCTGCTGCAAATGTATTGTATATGATAAACGGTTTCGTGATACTGAATATGAAGGGTTTGTATAACTTATGCAAGATCACTTCCACTCAACTATCAATTAGTGACCGTTCATATAGATTTCTAACCACAAGAGGTCACTTGAGTGGCTTTGTTGAAATGGTGAACGGTGATGAAGAGGTATCATCGATGATTGATTTATTATAGTGTACATGTAATAAGTAAGCGATATCTGAATTTATAGTATTAATGGGCGCTGTTGAGAACAATGACCCTTGAGTATTTCTAATTCAACATAAAATATATACGCATGCGCACAGGTTTAAAGACTACACCAGCCGGAACGTATTCCCAATGAACATTGAAATCTTGCATGTTGATTACGTAATAACGGTGGTAAGCCTTTTACCACATATAGCCGGTGTCTGACGCCATTGCTGCAGGCGACTTTTAAAGCGACTGAACTCAAGATACCCAACTGTCGAAAAAAAAATCCAATTTTAAGATATGATAACTGACATATTACATACCCTTATAATCGGTGAGATTTTCTTGTTTTCGATACTTTTTCCATCGCAAATTCTACCCTGTCAGTAACGGGGTAAGTATTTTTAAAAAGGAAACCCCCTTCATCGGGACAATTGAAAACGACTCAAGTTCACTTTATTGATAAAAAACGATACATTTTCTACCCTGGTTTTACTTGGATAACATAAAGAATAACATTTAGGGCGAATTCGATTATTTTTTTCGGTCAATCTGGATTTCAGTCGCTTTAAAATCATTGTGGCAAAAGAGGAAATTGCTCACAATGTCTTCATTTGCAGTAATAATTTCAACTCTTATCAATAATCAAACTATCATTTACAAAGAATTTCTGTAGTTTCTACTTAATAATTTCAAAGTCGTCTGCTGGAGATTTATTGTATGTTGGAAAGGGTTAACATAAACATAATAGCAGCGTCAAGCGATTAAGGATCTTACTGCATCTGCGAACAAGGCGTCCGCATATATATATGTTATACACACTAACTTAACATTCAGACAAAACAATGAAGTCCCTCTCGTTTTATACCATACATACATTAGTTGTTACTAGCACCGGCAAAGAACATTGCCTTTAGCCATTTATAATTGAAATATGGCAAAGACAGATAAGTGAATACAAAGTAAATACATATGAGTAACAAATAAACGAAAGAGAACAAAAATAAACAAGAAAAATCAATCATTTAAAGGGGGTATTTCATGTGTAGGCATTTTCATTGGGTATACAAACTTCGCGACGAGAACAAAGTACTATTAGTATAAGATAGGTAAAGTTGAAAACGATAAGCAGCATCATTGTTATAACAATTCATTTTATGCAATCAGCGTGTTCAATACTTGTTTTCTTATGATCATCGATTCATTTATATATTTTGATAGTTTCAATTGTACAAGCCATTATGTCAAAACAACTATTCAGTGAGGGCCATGCAATATTACCAATATAATGTACCAACCGTCACGGCACGCGCCCTCGTGTACCTAAATAACTTAGATTTATATCGAAGCAGAAAGTTATTGACAAATTATTGTTGTTGAATATTACTGTTTTTTGAGCAATTTCGCCTTTTACCTTTTGCCACAATGATTTCAACTCTACGCAATTCATATACTTTCATTTATAGAGATGTTCCAAATGTCTTACTAGATGTATTTAAAGCTGACTGTTGTAAACATTGTGTATGTGGGAAAGGGTTAAATATATGTTTTTATTTATACCATCCGTTATTTGATTCGGACGTTATTTTAAGTTTGTGAAGGATGCTGTCGTTGAAATAGCACTTCAAATAGCAAGAATGTTAAACTAAGGTTAACCATTTTAAATAATTGCACGGACAGATAAAGATAATTGTTCTAGACTACAGCTTCTTACAAGAACTTGGCTTATATTGTTTGCATCGTTTTTACAGCAATATATTATAGAATTCCGATTAATGCACGTGTATTATGAAATATAAAAATTATTAATAACTCGTTCACAAAAAATCCTGTTTCATTTCGGACATGTGTTCAAGTTTTGCGTAACCCGTTGCTCGTTAATACTCTCTCATAGTGTTGATAATGTTCACATGTCATCTGAATGGTGTCACACTTTCCAAAACCACTGTTCAACCTGTTGTGATTTTAACACGCCATGTTGTAGCAAGCATTGTCGCTCCCAAAGCCTTAACAGTTCAGATATTGTGATTTTAAAACGCCATATTATAGCAGGCCTTGTCGCTCCCAAAGTCTTCTTAGTTCAGCTTAGCGACACTCTTCGATAGTCAAGCGTAAGGCATTTGCGATCAGTGAAGGGCTGATCTTGCTCTGCACTGTTCGCTGATTACTCATAGGAGATACAAAGAAGCCTTTGTTTGGCAGTTTTCATTTGTATTCTTAGAATTAATTAACAGGCAGGTATATTTTCCATCTATGTAATAATTACATAACGGTTGGTTTTCATGGAGCAATGCAACGTTCAGTTAGAATAGACTGTTCTATATAAATCCGAATAATGACCGTCTTCAAATAAATCAAGTAAATGTCTGAAATTGATTTTTTTAATATGCTGGAATTGTAGCCTTGTTGAATTCACTACTTACCGACATGTCTGTATTTGTTATACCAACGGACATTTTTTCTGCTTGACGTGAGTCAATTTTGACAGATGGCGGCGATAATGCACAGATTTAATCCGATAGCCGTGAATTATGCACTCCTTTCCGCACTGGCGCTTCCGGTCGGCCATCTTTTACAATCACTTACGTCATCAAACCAAACGTCACGGCACGCGCCCTCGTGAGTGTTGTCTCGCGACTTTTCAAACTGGACCGAGTAGTTATCCAATCCATTGTCAAGCGATGCACATCAAAGAATAATAAAGTTCCCCCAACCATTAATAAAGAGCAGAGATCGTCTCTAATGAAGAATGAACAAGTTTTAATTAGATTGTGAAGGGGCTTTCTCCTTTCTTGGCTAATATTTCCGTACATGTACGCCCACTTGACAATTCGTCCCGACTGGAACAAGTGCCGTCCGAAAACGGGTAACAGCTAGTTCTCCGAACCAGATTTGACAGAAAGCGGTCTTCTTAAAATAGTTCATTGTAATTTCAACCTATGTATGACTATTTCAATATTACTTAAATATACAACATTATTCGTATATATGCATACATTTACAAAATTAAGTAAAAAACATAAGCCAATTATATTGTTCATTTTTATTTTGATACACAAATGTAATTTCTTGATATAAAGTTATGTCATTTACATCATTCAGTCGCTAAGATGTAGATTTAATATTAGTATTGTATTTTATTACATATAAACACGGATATATATATATCTATATGTATTTTAAGTTTCGTATCAAACAAACGCTTCTGTGGGAGCCAGACCCTAATTCACAGGCACGTTTGTATCAGTTATCGGTAGATTGGTGTGGTTTCTGTGCGGAGGGATACTGATCTACACTGAGGGTAAATATGTCCACCTCCATCCCACACTCTAAATTGGTTATGAAAATAAATCAGGGAAAATGCTGTATTAATACAAATTTTCTTCTATTCTAAAATAGTATGCATCCCTATTTGTTTCTAAAGCTTGAGACGATACTCAAAGTGTAACCCTGCTTTTGCTGCTGACACTTATGTATCTAAACATGTGCTACCAGTTAAAACCCAGCCCAACCGGCGCACATGCGCCGCCTGACCCGAATCTACACTGTGTTGGCTGCTCAGTATTACATTTTATCTTGATACTCCAAGAATGGGCTATGAGCACTACCACATTCAAAGCTGGACACTTTCAGTTTAGATATTCCACATTGACAGTGTGTAGTGTTACATTCTATGATGACTCGATTTCTAAATTGACCTTTAGCTCCGGGTTGTATCGTCCGCGTAACTCTGACGAAACCTCATCTTTAAATTGAAATGAAGGGCGGATTAAAGGGTCATGTTGGGGTTCGCCTTTGGCAATAGGGTCCACTGGACCCCAAAAGGTTTTTAAAGAAAACACAAATTGGCTTGTTAACTCCGTAAAATACATTCCAGCGGAATGTCGCCGATGATGTGTCGTGGGGACGCCATTGTCAGAGGTCATGACCACATGTAGAACAGTATGATAACTTTAGGATTTCATAGCTTCTCCGTGTGTGTGTTTAATTACATAACGAGTCGTGCACATGAGCAACATAAAATAGTGATTAATACTTGCTTCCTCGTAAATACCATTTGGTTGAAATGAAACAAATTGTTATCCGCAGATTCTTTAAACACTATTTGGATCATTGTCAAACAATGCCAGCTCTGGATCTACACTGGTCGGAAATGCGATATGACAAAGTATAAAAGAGTACGGTTCAAACGTTAACTGTCGTAATAGAATCATTTGGAGAATAATAATCCCCTCTACTGTGCGTATTGCTCCTCGTTACGCTCTGTTCAGGCTGATGTGGCTTTGCTCGCGATTCATGCAAGGCCCGTTCTTGGGAAAGGGTGAACATTAGCTTTTGAGAACAGTGTAGATCCATATCAGCCTGTTCATCCGCACTGTTCACATATTGCTTACTGTATAATATTAGCTTGTGGGACGATTCTGTCATATGCGTTAATTTGGATTTTGAGCAAATATATATGCTGATCTTAACCTACACTGTCCGGAAATGCCAACTTGTATCTTTTCCCACAGTCGGGCTCAATCGATCAGAGGTATTGTTGTTTCTACAATCAAAGATGATCATGGAAGTCTGAGAAAAACTGGTCTGTCTAGTCCACTGGTGGAAGACGAACGACGCTTGTCACAGTTACTTTTGTCAAACATCGGAATGAATATTGGTCGAGCTGTGGTTCGAACTATCAACCTCTGGATTGACAGGTCGCGTTGCTACCGACTGTGCTTCCGGGGCTCGGCTCGACACGGCTCGTATAACGACCAAGCACCCACACATGATTAAGAAACACGGATACAACAGGCTTTTAGCCCCCTTTACGCGGTCCATCTATCATCTATATCTATCACATGGGCATGGTCATGCAGAAACCGAGCTTTTGGAGAAATGTCAAAAACAGTATTTACGATAATAAAAAAATCGCATCCTGGCTCTGTCGACGTTCATAAGAAACGTCGTACCGTTGATATCACTCTTTCGTCAGCTGAAAAACTATGCCGGTGAAATTGTCTAGAACAACCGTCATGCTGGTCAACCGGCTACAAAGATATATCTTAGATATTGCTGTTACACCATATCATATCGAACTCGCACCTAATGCCTATGAATAATATTGATTGATTTGTTCTTCGATACGGAGGGCAATAAACGTCTTAGCAGCAGAAAACTTTTGAAACACTGTAGGCGGAAATGAATTGCTCAAAATGGACAATATCTCCCTTTTCCATATTGTTTCCAACTCTGTACCACTACCTTTTTTTCTCGAGATATTGGAAGTTTTCAAAGATAGACTAATCGTTTAACTAAAACATCAGATCAAGTTTAACTAAAACATCAGATCAAGTTTAAAACTTAAAATATAACAGACTGCCAATCAACCCCTCTTTCCAAACGTCAGTGGTACTATTCCCGTGACGACGGGACCAGAACGTGCACCCGTCCCATACAATGTACGCGAGTATAAACATTTTAAAACATTATTAAACACAGAACGATATCTTTTTATGAATTACCAGTAAAGTTCAGACTGGCCATGTCACGTTTCCGTTGTTCTAATAAGGTGCCTTTTGAACTACGTATCTGTTCGTATTGTAATCAAAATTATAATTTACAAAATGTCGAGTGTGAATACCATGTACTTTTTTAGTGAGGTAAATTAACAGATATACGTAATCAGTATTTACTAAAATGGCATACATTAAATAATAATCTGCAAGGTTTCTTTACCATCCCTAACTCATCTGATGAGTATGTAATGCACAGGACAGCCGTTTATACCAGCAAACTTTTATCAATGATTAATTGATCAACATTTTGATGATATACATGACTACACTTTATTTTAATAAATTTACTATTCAGACATTAAAAACTCCATTTTTTGTAAATGTGATGTAACATTTAGAACTCAGTAAAAGTTTTAGTAAAATACTACCTTAAGTTTAAATAGCTAAAGTACACATGTATGCATATTGTAATGTAAATTTGTTTAAGAGGGATGCAACTTAAAAATAACACAAAAAGTGTATTGTATATTGTGTATTTTGGGCCAGAGGCCTTTTTTACGTTGAATAAATATTGATTGAGTATTCAGAAGTAGACATCGGCAGTGATTAACTCTTTCAGCGCCGAATTGCTTAAAGAAAACTCTTCCATGTTCTAATTGGGCCGATTATATTGTTCATGTAAGAATAATTTTCGGAATATTTTTATGATTAAAGGGCAAACAATGCTGATTTCAGGTGAGACAGCTCGTTACGAGCTGACCCACCTGAATCTGTATTGTTTACAAAATTCTCAATATTGCCTTTGGCGCTATAAGAGTTAATATAAGTTACAAGGACTTGCTTCGAAATCGTTATTAAATTGATAAGTTTAAAATTAACTTTTCCCACTTGCAGACGTATTTTTATGCCTCTATGGCATATAACTTTCGAAAACATAGTGAGGAAAGGAGAAATTGATCATCATGAGCAATTTCATCTTTCGCCACAATGTTGTCATCTCTGCCATGCTTTAATTTCTAGATAGTTGCCAAATTATTGCCTAGATTTTAAGAGAATCGTAAATTGCAGATTGTTTGTATTTTGGAAAGGGTGAATATTAAGTAACAAAGAATTTGCTTCGCAAACGGTATCAAATAAATCAGTTAAATTGTTATCTTTCCTCTCTTTATTTAAAAACATGCTTAGGAAAACTAATTTGACTTGACCTTGCCCATTTGTAATGTGGGTGGTCATTAAAGTTAGATCCTCTTGTCTACTACACCCCAAAGAAAATTAAAGCTTACCGTTTGCTTTATATGTACGACATTTGGCGACCATGTAGCTGAAGAATATTTAAAAACATTATTGGAAAAAAGGAGATATTGCTAGTTCTAACAGGTCTTTCACTTTTTGTGTACTTCCTTAAGTAAACAAAATATCCTTTGATGACGACTCTAGTTATAAAATACCAATTCATGTTCATGTAAATAGGGTGAAATGTACGGTAACAAATGTTCTTGTTGTAGAAGTTGACTCTAAACATGTCCGGGTGCATTTCCGCCTTCAAGTTTCTAAGCGCGGCATCTTCAACTCTTTCCCTCATATAGACGCTTTCTGACGCCTCTGCAGCAGACGGCTTTTTGAGTGAGAAAAGAAGAAATTGCTCAAAACAATGTTTTCCACTTTTAGTCATAGGTTATCAATTCAATTATAGAGATTTACTTTTTTTTTGACAAAATATGTTCAAAGTCGTCTGCTGCAGAATCGTCGTATGAAGGAATGGGTTAATTGTTATTCTTTGACAAAACATGTTGTAATTGGAAAACAAGGCCTAATCATAGTCCTTTTTTAGCATTTGATATGTAGATAAATACAAAGGGTGCAAACACTTCTGTTGGAAATGATGTTGTGTCTGATGTTAAACTATTACCAACATAGGGTTAGGTAGTTTCTAAGCGCAACATTAGAAATCTCTGAAGTATAATTGTTGAATGAAGTTGAAAGGATGTTTATTGCAAAATAAGAAATTGCTCATTATGAGCCCCTTTTATCACAGTGTTTTAAAATGTCTTATACTGTAGAGGCCTTAAAATTTGCCTCAAATTGGAAAGATTCATACGAAACCGTTTATAAGCGACATGGTTTTGTCTAGGAATTTAAAATAATAAACACAACTTTTTTCAATTGATTATACCAACAGGTGAAATAGACTTGGACAACGGTCATCTTTTGATCACTTAAATACACGACTGATAAATTGTTTAGTATTTGTTATCTTAATAGGTATTAATAAACAAATAAAAATAAAACGATACTATTAATTATCGCGCAGATCGTGCGATGGTTCACACTTTATTCTTTACATTTAGCGATAATTAATCGTCTGAAAATGCCGACATATTTGTTAACAGGTTCTACTGTGATCACGTGACAGGTGCGAAAGGTAAGGTATTTGTATAACAAATATTTTCACCTATCGTGATAAAATAAACAAATATTTTTTTGTATCTTAATTCATATAATGAAGAAAATACGGAATATGCAACACACATTCGAAACTGTTAAATGCAGGATTGTAGCCCCAACAGTTCCAGGGAAATATTCGCTCATCTATCAATAGCGATGTTCATCCGTTTAACCCTTTTCCTGATACGACAATTCTGCAGCAGACGACTTTGAACGTATTTTGTCAAAACATAGAAAATCTCCATAATTGAATGGATAACCTATGACAAAAAGTGGTAAACATTATGGCAAAAGGAGAAATTGCACGTTTTGTGCAATTTCTTCTTTCGTCACTATGTTTTCAAAAAGCCGTCTTCTGCAGAGGCGTCAGAAAGCGTCTATATGAGGGAAAGGGTTAACCAATTTCCTCATACAGACGATTTTTGAAGCATTCGAGCGAAAGACGTTTGCTCGTAATGAGAATTATCGCATTGGGCCAGAATGTTTTTAACTTAGATTTGCCAAGAAGGTTTCAAAGTCGTCTGCTACAGTTTAATTACACGTTATATATTTTGATAGCTGTTTACTTTAACTGACCAATGATTGTATTAGATAGAATACATACAAGAATTGAAAAAGATTAGGAAAATAATCCTTAACTTACATTCACATTTATTCAGAGACAATAATGAGATTTCTTGAAGGTTTCCAAGAGTCGTGTGCTGTAAATGCATAAAAACGTCTCTATGTGGGAAAGGGTTAAACGACGAAATAGATTGATAAACAAGAAGCATGAATGGACACTGAAACAGTTGCATTTGGACAGTTGTTTGTTTTCCTTCTTCTCGAGGGTGATCTATTCAGGGGCCGTGGGCTCGCACTACGACTCAGCCATTCATTTTCCCTTATACTTGATAGCAGTCAGTATGGCAAGATCCTCTACCAATAGGCTAAATATAATATGTTGGAGGGTAACCAGTTTCTTGTTCGTGAAAGCAAAGAAAATCACGTTAGGTAAAATTGAAAACGGCTTTAAACTTGAATTAATCAATATTATCAGTAAAGAAATAGATAAATTACTCGCTTGTGTAATGCCAGAAAGATGAAATATTTATACAGCAATATAAATCGTGCGGTGTTCTGCCAAAACGAACCTTAGCGTAATTATAAAACATATAGAAAAATACATGCATGAACTTTCATGCTGAAGGATTTTACTAGCACCTGTTATGACTTATTGGCACACATTGCAGATTCAGATCAGACTGTGCGGATGAAGCTATAATAACTGTTAATTTACTTAATAATAATAAAGACACCATCAAATATGTACAATGAAAAAAAAAAGTTTAAAAGACTTGAAAAGAAAATAGTACACAATTTCACATAGGAATGAATCATCGACATATGTATTTTAATTGATTGTATTTGTTTTATATACAAATACTATCAATAAAAAAAGGGCATCTGGTACTGTTACATTTTTGACAAATTAGTGCCGAGGGGCTCATGTTTCGATGACGTCTGACCTAATATCAACATATTTGAGTAAATTAGCGAGCTATCAGATCGAAGAAAGATATCGATATGAAGTGATAATATTGGTTATCTCTCCAATAAAAATGTTTAATTGCTCAAAGGAATAATTTAAAGAATGTGCGAAAGTTTACTACACGTCTCAATTTACAGGTCTTACCTTCGTGTTTGAAGTCATGTTGTACCTCTCTACAGGGTGACTATTGGGTGACGTATACCTATCCACGAATACGTATTGTAATATATAACAACTGTTACAGTTTACATCGTTTAAATAAAAAGTATTAACAAATAGTATTAATAATGATAATGATATAAAAAAAAATGCAGTCAATGATAGGCATAGTAGACGATTATTCAATTGCTTCAATACCAATGATAAATAAGCACTTCTTCATCTTTTGCGATGATAATTGCCCATTCTCACCAAATTATCCCCGATTGTTTCTGTACTTTAATACATTAATTATGTTATTTCTCTTGTATTGCCATGTGCATAATGTATGCTTATAATGCTTACTACTATGAAACGACTTGACTTTCGTGTTCTATATATTCTAAGAAGAAGAAGAAGCGTGGGAGACATGATTAAAATCCTCGGACACGACTCTAAAATGATGGAAGATGTAATATTATTGCGAGTCAAGGAACAAATCTATCCAAAATTCTTATCTAAATTTAGAATTGGGAACGTATGACGAAACCAATGCGACATAATATAGCTCAATTCAACTTAATTTTATTCAGGCAAGTCGCCACATAAGTACCATTGGCCATTTACAAGTATATACACGTAAATAATATGGCTCAATGACGTAACATACATTCATTTACATGATTTATATACACGAATTCAAAAAATCAGTTATAATATGTCAGAGAAGTACTATTATGTTTAGATAACCAAGAATCATTGTTAATGAATAACACTGGCAAATGATTCTTAGTTATTACTAAACACCATATTTTTATTAATACAACATTCTCTATACTCAGACGCTTTTGAAATATAATTTAAAATATTCATTTGAACTTTTTTACTTTTTGAAGATAATAAATCGAGAAATAGACGGCCATGAAGTTGATAGATAGCAGAGTAACTCGTGATCACATGACACAGATAACGCTTGGTGTCTAGTCGTGGGTGTGTTATGACAGAGATCAGATTTCTATCATACTAAACGATATACAAATTTACAATGGATGTATGAAAACACGACTTCAGTATCCCTTTCCCTCATATAGACGCTTTCTGACGCCTCTACAGCAGACGGCTTTTTGAAAACATATTGTCAAAAGAAGAAATTGCTCAAAACGAGCAATTTCTCCCTTGTCACAATGTTTCCCACTGAATTATATATAGAGATTCTCCATTTTTTGACAAAACATGTTTTCAACGTCGTCTGCTGCAGACTGGTGGGAAAGGGTTATATAACGAGAGCCACGTCACACGAATACAGACCTTGTGACGTTTTTTAGGCGATGCATGGCTTACATGATGAGTTTGTCCTTGCAAGTTGGTATTTTAAACAGTGTTCATACGCACAGTGCAATCAAGATCTACACTGTACACATATGAATTGCATCAGTGTGTTAGAAATTCTATCAACTTGCGTAGATTCTGATAAGACTGAGAAGATGAACAGGGTGATCTGAACCTACACTGTTACGAAATGCTGACTTTATCAAATGTTCCAAGAACGAGTCATATTTCAATGTACATGTATCTATATAGTTATCGGAGTTTCACGCTGTCATATTTGAAAGACAATGTGGTGAACATTGAAGATCGCGATTAGACTGCAATGTTGATATCGGTCTTTCCTGGTCGGAAATGCCCGAATGTAGGGTTGTCTAGGCTGTCACTCAATTAACCTTCAATATGCTGATTTCAACACTAGTTCGGTTATGTATGACATTTACCAGCAATAATTTGCGTAAAAGCCATCCCATAGAAAGACGAATGAAAGTAGAGAACGCCGCGAGCTTACAGAAGTAGCATGTAACGAAATATACAAGTCGTGTTTATACAAATCATAAGTAACAAAACAACATCATACGATGCAACACCGATGAAAAGAGGCACATCAAATCCAAGTAACGAACTTACAACTGGTGCCATATGTTATTGTCGTGTCTGACCGTTTCTAGCAGGAGCTTTTATCATTTCGGCTTCATTTGATCTTGGTTGTCATTCTCGTTGACTGGGGGAAGAGAACACACATTCGGCAAGAGCTACCAGATATTTGGAGAACAATATGTAATCCTTTCCCCCATACAACAAATCTTCAGCAATAGGTTCTGGAGTTTAAATATGAAATATCTTTATAACCATATTATATATTCTCATGGAGTTAAAATACTTTATGTTTAACGCGCAATTGCTTAATGCGTCTGCAAGTTTGAATGGGTAAATTGTCCTTGGTTGCTTTACTAAAACTGATATTTATCAAAGTGTACAGTGAAAACTGATTAAAAACTACATATGTATATCAAGACTGATATTTATCAAAGTGTACAGTGAAAACTGATTAAAAACTACATATGTAGATCAAGACTCATATTTTACAGATACTTAACAAAGATAGAATAATCTTCTCGAACAATCTAACGTTTGCCGCCGGTATAATTGGAGCCGTGGTATTATGATATAAAACAACTGTGTCTGCTCGGGAAAAAAACAACCATTGATATAATTTGGCAATAATAGGAATAAGTAAAATCCTGTTTTACTATAACACTTAACAACGTACAACAACTCTTCAGCAGACGACTTCGAATACATATTGGCAAAAATGAAATTCTCAATTATTGAAAGTTTAATTATTTAGTACAGTTGAAAACATTTTGGAGAAATTTCTCATAATGAGCCATTTCCTTTTTTTGTCATAATAATTTCAAAAGTAGACTGCTGTAAAACCTATCAAAATGCATCTGCGCGTGGGAAAGGGGGTTTATAACATCATGCTTCAAAATCTTCTTCTTTACATTAAGAGGTTACGATTAAACCACTGTTCTTGCCCACTTTACACGTTTCCCTGACAAGTTAAGATCTTTTACACTGTATGAAAACGTTGGTATTACCAAGCTATATTAGTTATACAACCTATTAACACTGGGGTTAAAGCAAGGAAACGTTTCTGAGCCCAGGGGGTGGTACTTTTGCATTCATAAATTCGTATGAAAGGTACAAAAAATGATAGCTGTCAGTTGCAAATCTTCCTAATCCCATTGCAGTGATGTTGCGCACTCCGTGATAGCAAGATTAATATTTTATACCCTAAGGCACATTTACATTTATTGTCTGTATACTATACGCAACTCCCTTAAAATATATCTACATGAATCTATAACGAATTTATTACTTGTGAGATAATTTGAGCCGTTCCGCGAGAAAACCAACATTGTGAACATTGTTAGACTGCGCAGACTAATCCGGGCCGACACTGCAGCTGCGGCGATAGACATCTGCGTAATGTATCGACCAGATCAGCCTGCGCTGTCCGCGCAGACTGATCCGGCCGACACATTCCGTCTCAGGGGGATAGAGGTATAGAGTAATGATTCCTGAAACAGAAAATCTACAGGAGGCGAAAAGTAGCCTGCGCGGTATGCTTAGGCTGATCCTGGTCGGTACTTTACGCAGAGTACACAATATTGGGTTTATCGTGGAGCGGCTCGTATCTATGTAGGATACAAACAACTCCAACATATTAATGTCGATTAAAAAGTCTAACTTGGTGTAACTTCCTAACATTACTAGAATCATAACCCGTTGGTTTAACACCATTACATATATTTATGTGAAGCCAAAGCTGAAACAACCGCCACGGTGGTGCAGTGGTCGAGTGTCCGCCTCGGGTGTGCAGTGGTCGAGTGTCCGCCTCGGGTGTGCAGTGGTCGAGTGTCCGCCTCGGGTGTGCAGTGGTCGAGTGTCCGCCTCGGGTGTGCAGTGGTCGAGTGTCCGCCTCTCGGGTGTGGGAACTAACGAGTTTGATCCCCAGTCGGGTCATATAAAATACTTTAAAATTAGAAGTAATGGCTTTTCCACCTTGTCGTACAGTATTATGGGGTTATTATAACCAGAGACAGAGTTTATATGTTTCTGTTATAACGACTGACTGCGGTTCAAGGATATGTGGACCAGTAGTGCTGGTAACATAGACAAGGTGTAAATATCATGCAAACAAACCGAAACGGAGGGCCAGCAAAAAGACGTCTAATGCAATAGCGAGTCCAATCTTCACCAAAGGCCTCGATTCTTTAACGTCTAAAATGTATAACGGTTCTTTACATCCACAAGTTGACTTTTTACGTATGTGTTATATAATGGTACTTTTTCAAAGAAAGAATTAAGACAAAAGCAAATTAAAACCCATTTCGTCTTTAGTAAATTGCCTTCAATCAGTATAACATAAATCAAATTTGAGACAAATAATTACAATAAAATATATGTATAGTAATTTCTGAAAATAGCTTGTGTAAACTAGTGATAATAATCAGACTTCTAAATCAAGTTCGTAAAAGCGTTTCAACCAATCACACAAAATTACATGTTTAGTCGTATCCAGCTATTTGCAACCTTAATCAAAGATCTGCATTTTCAACCATACAATCTGATCAAAATGAACACTCCGTGCGAAAGATTTCTTTACTAATTGGCCAACAGTCCATTACCAGAACAGACACAATAACCTGTGTTGGTTTTCGAAAAACTACAACCCATTTGTACGTTACTTTTAACCCTATCTTGGAACAATAAAGACAAAGATCAGCCTGAACCTTCATGCAGTCTTATGTGGATGTACATTGTTCGATACTGATTTAACCCTTTCCCTCATACGACAATTCTGCTGCAGACGACTTTGAACGTATTTTGTCAGATGGATAACCTATGACTAAAAGTGGAAAACATTGTGACAAAAGGAGAAATTACACGTTCTGTGCAATTTCTTCTTTTGTCACTATGTTTTCAAAACGCCGTCCGCTTTAACCCTTTCCCTCATACGACAATTCTGCAGCAGACGACTTTGAACGTATTTAGTCAAAACATAGAAAATGTCAATAATTGAATGGATAACCTATGACGAAAAGTGGAAAACATTGTGGCAAAAGGAGAAATTGCACCTTTTGTGCAATTTCTTTTTTTGTCACTATGTTTTCAAAAAACCGTCTGCTGCAGAGGCGTCAGAAAGCGTCTATATGAGGGAAAGGGTTAATGACGCCTAGATTCAGCAGATATATAAACAAATTCTCCTTTTGAAACAATGTGATCAACTGTATTCAATGGTTATACTTTAATTTTATAGAGATGTTTCATTGTTTTATTTAGCTTTATTCAAAATCGTCTGTTGCAGGATTCGTGTATGTTGGTAAGGATTACTGATTCTTAGCGAGGTCTACTCCATAAAAATAGAAGAAGCATCAACGGATTTCAGCAGGATCAGGGTTAAACTTCATCACGTGTCATCCGCGGCACACTTATTATTTCATGTTGATTGCAGAGCGTCGGAGAAGACGTCGCTGTGTATATTCTGTGCTTCCATACTCCAGCGCGGGTGTCATAAAATCTACACATCTTGTATATTTCATCTATTTGAGAAGGTTAAAAAAGTGTGCCGCCGCATTTGTAAAACTTGTATCAAGTTCGCCGACTGGTGCTTCTGTTACTATGTAGATGTTGGCGAATCCTGAACATGTTATAAAAACATATACTCGATTATTGCCCATTGATCTTATTATTATATTAGAATCGTCTTATTAAATTCACATGACATCTTATTATTTTCTTAACGCACATTTTTTTGTTATAAGAAGAATAAAACTATGTTGGGCACTGACAAATATCCCGATTAGAGAGCAAGTAGTTCCTTTTTCACAATGTTACCATTGTGTTTTGAGGGGCGAGGGTTGTCGTCTATTTCAGGAAAAGGTTTATTGAAAAGATATTGTCTTATTATAGCAAGGACAATCTGAAGTGTATGTTCATTTGAAAATAAAATATTGTGAATGAGAGAAACATTTCATTTGCCCATACATGTGCAAGAAACAAGCTATTCTGCATTAGTCAACATTAACGCTTCCCTAAAACTAGCTATTAACGCTCTGTAGTCTACATATTTGGAAAACATTGTGAGAAAACAAAAGAGAAATTGCTCAGACCGAGGAAGTTACATTGATTATTAGTTTGGAAAAAAGATATCAATCTTCTACTTCAACATTTTCCCTTTTCCTTTTAAAATGTGGACCTATAATGATTTATGTGTTATGCGCAACTTAAAGAAACGAACCCTCACTGCGATTCAGACAGTTTCAACTGGTGAAACTGTTCATATACAGAAGTCAACTTTTACACGAACAACAAATCTGCAGCAGATTACGTTTTAGAACATCTAGAGAAAAACATGGACAAATCTCAATAAAGTAAAATATATAATTGAAGAGTGATCAAACAATGAAAAACGAGAGAACTGTGTATTATCATGATTGTTTTCTCCTTTTGCCATATTGTGTTTAAGTGCCGTCTACTGCAGAAATGTAAAAATACATTGCATGTGGTAAATGTTCATAATGTCTTGTGGCTTGTTTGATTATCTTATATACAAGTCTTTGATTGGTTTTGGTTTAATGCCATTTTCAATTGTTTACGCGTGATGTAACGGGGCAGAGTAACTCTGTCATACAGCATCTTCGCATTAATACTCAACATAACATACTTTCTATCTAACTATCTGCATTCTCACTTATACCTCCCAGACCTTAAATATGAAGAAAAAGACTGAGTCTATGGAAGAAAATCGCCACATGGCTTGGAAGGGAAGTTTGAGATAGCATCGTCAATAGGGAAGTGTTTATAAGAAGCGAATGCAGCTAGTCCCACAATGTTTTCTACACTGTATCAAAACTTAAGTTTCAAGTTTGGAAATGTAATAATTTCTTGATATATCATTAAAAATAAAATATCAAGTGTTAATAGTTTAATTGGTCTGATATGCCTTTTACAAAAACGCCTGAAGATATTAAATGAAATTAATAGGAATATAAATTGGGAAGAAGGATCTAAAAAATATGAAAACAAATTGTTAAACCCCATGGGCGCCCCAAATAAATGGTCAATCACATGCATTGTTACGTCATGAATGGATTGAGAACTGACCAATCGCTGATTGGCCTAACCACCTAGCGTGTTACATAATTGTTATCTGAAAGTGACCATGGGCGGAGCTAACTGCCAATCAAATTCAATTTAGCGAAAAAGTGAGAGTTTGAGATAAGATCTTTGGATGCTGCAAAAAGTGGTTTTATATGGAAGATACCCGAAAAATAACAATTAAACGGTTCGTGACTTATGAAGTGAAAGCAACGCATAAAGTTTTAAAGACATAGTGCACGTGATTATAGAACTTTGAAAGTTTAAAGCGTTGATATTTGAAACTTTCCAGAATAAGATATGTAAAATATATATTGTGATTAATTGTAACTTGTGACGATGATTGGTATCATTTTATAAGATTATTTCTCCAGTTGAAGACTTCGAGTGACAATATTTTAGTGTTCATTGAACTTTGATCATAAGTAACATGGAGTCGCGTGTTTTGATACCGGAGGAGCTGAGTTTGGTTCTCTCTCTACATCCTAACCCAAGTAACATTCTGGAAATGAACGTGGCTTTATGGAGCAACAGATCCCTACCCCCGGGCACCAGATTTTCCCCAGACCAGGGTGCTATCAGAATAGACAAACTAGAGATCTACTCTCTGATACCAAAGGATGATGTGAGTTCTTTTTTAAATATCATTTTATCTCATTTGACTCTTCAACATTAAAATAGCTTAAAGAACAAAATATTGCCTGGAAATATCTAAATCCAACATTGACACAGAATCGAAAACATTGCGACAAAAGAAGAAATGTTGAGCAGATCGAGCAATTTATCTTTTTCTTCACAGTGTTTTCCAATGTCTCATTCCCGTAAGCTATTGACATTTTCATTTCTTCAATATATCGTATTTGCAAAACATGGTGGAATCAATGGGTTTATTCGATAGTAACTTTTTCACAATATTTTCCAACAAATTTCAAACGAGTTCTATTATAATCGGATGTCCTAACAATATCTATCACATGCGTTAATACTTTCAAAACTTGGCGGTTATACCAGAGATACATAAATACATATTTATATGTCACTGGGAATAATCAGGTCTTATACTCACGATCTTAAATAAATAACATTTCTTAGCTTATTTCGTCACTGCAAATTAGTAAATCGGTGAATTATTCTAATGGAATCTTTAAAACAACTAAAGGACAATAGAACATCTATTAAAAAAAAAGTCCGTTCTGATCTAATCTACTCATTGGCGTTGTTTAATATATTATTAAGAGTCGTCTGCTTGCTATAAATACATGTCTGGGTGTAAAACCATGCTATATCTTAGCTAGAAAAGGCAAACAACCGTATTCAAGAAAGAAAGAAAATTACTTAAGATATAGAGTTTGAAACATAGTGGGAAATGGGGAAAATAAGCTCATAATGGGTAACTCGTTCTTGACCGTTCTTTTTGCACAATATCTTTAACAAAAGTTATCTGCTACATCTGTAAGATCAAAAGTCGCCTTAATCAGGGAACTGCTTCATGGATGTCTGGACGATTGTACCATGTTCATGCTCCGTGTAAAACTCCCCTTCTCTAATTGAAATGCGGGTATTGTTTGATAATGGGACCCTTGTTGCATCGGCATTGTCGGAATCTGATGTTGTTTACATAAGTTGCAGTGGGCCGCGGCTTCTTGAGAAGTCAATAAACATTCAGCGCGCGCCCCTGCGCGCGTCGTTTATTGCCAGATAAACAATTTACTGTCATCAGCTCAGCTACTTGAAATATGCATGGTTAGGAAGGTCGCTGAAACAGTTCAACCCTTTCCCACATGCAACAAATCTGCAGCAGAAGACTTTGATAAGATCCTGGCAAAATATGAACAATCTCTGTTAATGTTGTTAACCCTTTCCCTCATATAGACGCTTTCTGGCGCCTCTGCAGCAGACGGCCTTTTGAAAACATAGTGACAAAAGAAGAAATTGCACAAAACGTGCAATTTCTCCTTTTGCCACAATGTCTTCCACTTTTTGTCATAAGTTATCCATTCAATTATGAAGATTTTCTATGTTTTGACAAAATACGTTCAAAGTCGTCTGCTGCAGAATTGTAGTATGAGGGAAAGGGTTAATAATTTAATAACGCTATAAGCAATTTCCCATTTTTCCACTACGTTTTCAAAAGTTGTCTGCTACAGAGACGTCAACATATGCATATATAAGGGCAAGGCTAATATTGATATCAGATCTCAGATCTCCTGTAAATTTGTTCAATTGTTGATATCAGATCTCCTGTAAATTTGTTCAATTGTTGATATCTAAAGTTTACAATTCACATGATTGATTCCACTAGATGACGGCATACGATGGTATTCTTTACAAGTTCGTCATTTTAGCAACATCACGGTTATAAACCGATGTGTGTGCAGTAATATAGTATAGAGAACAATTTAATATCCAGACCTTAGCTTCTGCTGTTAACCCTTTCCCACATGCAGACGCATTTCATTTCTTTTGTTTTGACAACATTAAAGCAAAAAAAAGGAACTGTCCAACATGAGTAATTTCTGTTTTTGCCGCAATGTTTTCAATTCGGTTCAATAATTATAACTTGTATATGAAGACATTTTTCCTACTGTAGTTTTGTTGTATTTTGAAAAGGATTATATAAGAGTCACACAAGCCTTATTGCTGCTTTTTTTCTGCAAGACTGAGCGAATGTGTTTGAGTGTGTGTGAGAGAGAGAGCGAAAGAGAGAGAGAGAGAGAGAGAGAGAGAGAGAGAGAGAGAGAAAAACAAAAAGAAAGAGAGAGAGAGAAAAACAAAAAGAAAGAGATACATAGCGACCCAATGGGGGTTCCAGTGTCAGTTACAATAAGTTGCGGATACGCAGATTAGTGTGAGGTATTAAGTCCGATCTGTATCCGAGAAGATGAGGTGTGGACAATTGACACGTACTTTAACAAAGCATCGCCGTATGTGTAACAGCAGTAAAGACCCAGTTAATCCGGTGATGGTGTAGGTGAAAATCGGATCAACTTTTCAACACTTTGTTAAAGACCATCTTTATGCTTATAAGACGAAGGAAGCTTGGTTGGCGCTATATAATTATGACAATGACAGTTTACTTGTCAAAAATGGACTCTTTCAATTAATTTAATGATAAATCGTCATGTCTTAACCACAAACCTTATACGCTTATCTCTGATATCATTCTGAAATATAGCAAAGTGAAGACGAAAACTAAAATTTAACTGTATGAGAAACCATTCCTACAAAGAGTTTAAATGCTAAAGTATCTACGAAAGGTTTCAAATGTTGTCTGCTGCAATGCCTGCTAATTTGGCTGTTTAGAACTTCCCTCTAACTTATTTTATTAAAAAAAAAATACATTAAACAAATAAATGACAAATCACTCGCTATTAAATAAAGTTACAAGTTAATGAAGTCTCTATTAACCATAAAGGTAAATGTTTTATTGTATGTGTCTTTGCTATCTTAATTAAGAAAAGAGTAGAGGGAAGAACGGGCTTAGCGATCTGTACCCCATGCAGGAATCTGGTAAAGACGACATTGCGGGGGATTAAAGACATTAGCATGAAGTGTTGGCATTTCACACTTTCGATACACGGTTCCTCCTGGTGTACAAGGAAGGGATAACGTACTTAATGAAATTGAAGTTAAGTGGCCAAATATGTTTCTTTGGAGTTCAATATAAAGGGATTTTTTTTAAATTGGCACCTAAGAGTGGGGAATTCGTTATAATATGAAATATCCAGTTCTTTTGAATTATATATACCGAACGGAAGGATAGGACACATTGTATGGGAGGGTCTGATATTCGCTGGGAACAGCTTTTCCTTTTCACACTATAACACTATAAACAAATTGCTCGTTAATTCAACCGTTTCTAACTTGCAGACGCATTTCAACGCATCTGCAGCAGACGACTTTTAAAAACAATGTGGCAAATGGAGAAATTGCTCATGATGAGCAATTTCTCCATTTGCCACAATGTTTTCAAATCTATTCAATAACTATATCATCATTTGTAGAGATTTATCTTACTTGCTAGGCTGTTTTCAAAGTCGTCTGCTGCAGATTTCCTGTATGTGGGAAAGGGTTAAGGACGCAACAGGATTGGGTGATAATTTAGAGAAAAGTTAAACATGTGCCTATTTGACTTGACTGATTGTGATCAAGGTATTCGTGAAAACAGTACCTATTGCTTAGAATAGCTTTTTGGGAATTTTTTTTCACATGGTTTCATGAAATACCTAGGATACATTAAATCGTTACGTAATTTCTAAATTACAGTTGATACAAAATACACAATAAAAATCCCCGACGATAGACATGGTGTTTACAATCTTTTCTTCACTTTAATGAAAGGATTTGTCAATAAAAGTCAATATGATGTACTATCTAATAGGCACCTGACTTTATTTAAATAGATCACCTTTCTTACTCCTTTAAAAACCATCTTCAAATAATGACCAAGTGCCGGACTTTGAAGTCGACAGATTTCACACCGCGGACAATAGGCTAGATTGTTAAAGAAGCAACTATGTATGTGCTAATTTTAACACGGACCGTAAACAATTTCTCCCCTGTCCTTTCAAATCGCCAACAATACATAATTTCAATTCCCGATAAGAAAAGATAGAAATCTAAAAACGCGTGTAAAATGTCTTGTAAAGAATGAGAGACCCAGTGAAGCGCCTTGCCTCAGGCCAAATGCAACAACTAATGGAATGTTTTTTGATCTGATAAAAATCGCGCATCTTCACTTTTGCTAAAAAAATTCAGTGGCTTCCCCATAAGAAAATCTATCTGAGAAATGTTAACTCTTGCCCCACATGTAGACGCATTCAGACACTTTAGAAATCATTGTGGCAAAACGAAAAAGTACACATAATGAGTGATTACTCCTATTTGCCACAATAATTTCTGTTTAATTAATGATTTAATAAGTGTGATTTTTTATGGAGATATTGAATTTTTTTCCCTACTCCTTTTCAAAGTTGTCTGCTTCAGATTTGTTGCATGTGGGAAAGTTTCTTTTTAAGTACTACATCGAACAGTTTGTGTCTATTATCAGTTTCATCGCCATGTTACTTTAAAAGATTCCATTTGTTTTTTTCAATAACCAAGGAGTATGATTTTATCAGCTGTGCACTAAAATACGGTTCATTAATTGGGGATACATATGGAGATGGGTTGTTTTACGGTGGTTCGGCTTAACTGAGAGAGTTTACGAACTTCCCATGCCTGTTATGTAATACCAATCTTGACGAAGGTGACTAGACCCCCATCGATCACTTGAAAATCAACTTCGCTTTTCAAATTGTTTAATTCAGCGTGTAAGGAGGAAGCGTTTACAGTCTCTAATTCAGTTCGTCTCACGTACACGGTATAGCAATCTAGTTTGTGAAGTGTAAGAACCTAACATCCATCTTTAACCCCTTTCCCACTTGCAGAAGCATTCCGACGCACTTGCAGCAGACGACTTTTGAAAACATTGCGCAAAAGGAGTAATTTCTCATGATGAACAATTCCCCCTTTAGCCACAATGTTTTCAACTCTTTTTAGTAATTATACCTACATTTCTGTACTATTTCTGTGTTTTTGCCAAGATGTTTTCAAAGTCGTCTGCTGCAGAGGTATAGCGTATAGAATATGAATGATTAGTTCTGCCAAATAATCGTTCAAATAACGTCGAGAATTACTTCATGAACATTGTGTGAGTTTAAGTCGGAATATGTCACAGCTAATAGGTTAAGATCAAAACAAGTTTAGCACGATCTTACATTTTGCGAAGAAATAAATTCCAGGAAATTGCCAGTCTTGTACATAAAACAATATGCTTTTCCAGTCTTTTAAAGAACAAACGTGAGGGTCAAGCAATAAACGATGAAAATTAATTTTGAATGGCATACTTTGTAAAAGGAAGAGATAATAAAATAGCTATTAAAAACATGTTTGAAAACAGCACGGAACCGCTTTCATGCTAAGGTCGATCTTTTATCCAAAGGGCTGGACGTCTGGCTAATGGTATAAACCCTTTCCCACCTACAGGCACATTCTGACGCCTATTCAGCAGAACAATTTGAAAACATTATGCAAAAAGGAGAAATTGTTCATGATTAGCAATTTCTCTTTTTGTCACACTTTTTTCAATTTTATTTAAAAGTTTATTCTATTTATAGAGAGTTTCAATATTTTTGTTTTGATGATTAAACCCTTTCCCTCATATAGACGCTTTATGACCTCTCTGCAGCAGACGGCTTTTTAAAAACAGAGCTGTTGGAAAAGGTTAACAATGGTATAATTAAACCTCGCTCTGCGCGAACCAACCTTAAGGCAAATTAGATCAGTGTCGATCTAGATAAACTAGCGCAACAATGCAGTCTGATCTTGCTCTGAACTGCTAGCCATTTAGTCATGGATGGTTTCAAGAAAATTCTGAAAATCTGTTTTGATTTTTAGCGTGGATACGCTCAATGCCTTATCCACAGATGTAATAATTTCGTTAAAGTTGCTTTTTCTACAACCTTATCAACTAAAGACAATTTGAAGAAATATTGTATAAGTTGCAATTTACATTTGAAAATGTAACTAAACAGGGCATGACTATTTGCACGCTTTGGTCTTCAGGTAGTACATTCTACATTGCATAAATTATTTCCTTTTTAAAACTTACATTATGAATAATAGAGTATTTCTTAGTAAAACAGCGGATTTTTTAAAGGCATAATATTTCATCTTTTGTTCTGGAGGCCGAATCGTTTGCATTACAAAATCCACAACTTCGTTCAACTATAGATGCGAGGGTGTCACAAACATCTTTATTAAGGTGATTCCCGATACTATAATGCTTTAACCCTATTGTTAAGTAATCATCGAAGAAACGTATTTGCACAAAACTGCCACATTATACATCTAATAACGGAATAAATTGCCTCGTACACGGCACATAATGTTCTTTAAGAATGTCATACCGGTAGTTATCGGCCATCTTGCTGTGCGCCCCTGCTGAGCTTTTTAAAGTGTCAATCAGGGGAAGTTATTATGTACATTGTGATATAAAATAGCAGAACATTTCATGGAAAATGGGGTTCATCATTACATAATCATTTCGTCACGGGGGTTTTGATTGCAACACGTAGGTAATTGTGACATAACATAATGGCTAGCCTTTCCTTGGCACTGATACATATTCATTTAAAACAGCGGGTGGAATTTCTTCAAGCTTAGTAATGTTACCTAGTGTCAGTGATCCTTTATCCTAAGAATATATCATTACATATATTTGTCATCTACATTTAAATAAAACAATTTGACGAGTGAGCAAACTAAAACGAAAACAACTGAACGTAGATTGTTTGTGAGAAGTGAAGACAAAGATTACCTTAAGCCTTTACAACATACCACGACTCTACAGCACATGACTTTGTAAACATTTTACAAAAATGCAAAATTTCAATGAATAAAAAATAGCAAACAATTTAGAATATTATTGAAAGTATTGTTGCAAAAGGAGAAATTTCTCTTTATGAGCAATTTCTCCTTTTTCCCCAATGTTTTCAAATGTCGTCGCCTGCACAGGCGTCAGAAAGCATATATATGTGGGAAATATTTAAATCGATCGTTATATTACATAGCATCAATCGAAAACAACATATTAGCTTATTGCGCCTTTTTAATTTTACCTTTTTCTCAACTCAAATACAACCAATTGCAGCAGATGACTTTGAAAACATAACTCTGGGACTTATCTATAAATGAAATTTTGATTATTGATACGATTTGAAAACATTGTCCAAAAAGATGAAATGCACGTGGGAAAGCACGGCTCGTATAATGCCCTCGTATTCAAATAAGAACATTCAAAAGCTGGTTAACTAACGAGGACAAACTTTAACATCAGTCACGTGATAGATAGAGATCGTAATCTAGATTTCTAAGTGACATAAGACTTCAGTTTGAGTGAGCTATCTAGCATCGATATCTCCGACCCACGTGTTTATGTCCCGTGGGTGTCTGATAAAGACAACGTTTTACACATATACGATTTCTGAATACACTTTGTTATAAGAAGACTTGTTTTCTTAGGGCTAAAAGTATCTCACAGTAGTCCTAGAATACTTTCAACTCAAATTAAAGAAAAGGTAGAAACATTTAATTAGGCAGATTGTTATTGTCTTACCGAAATACTTTTTATTCGGAAGGGTGAATATATGGATCAATATTACCTAGAAAGCCCAAGCCCATTTGTATGTGTCTTCATTCGTTTGAAATTCAGTGCCTTTCGAAAGGCATGGGAAATAAAACGTAGGTCTTCGTGATCATTGCCTATCACAGCGAAACACATTTATTGGTATGTTCGCTTCAAAACCCTTGTTAATATGGTCGATGTTAAACGAAATTGCTCGTATTAAAGCGATTTTTCTATTTCTGAAATACTAAAGGTAATATTCAGGGTGAATTCGACTACAGACTATCACCCAACTACGTGTTACGGGCGAGTTAGCGATCCCCTCTCCCTCGGGCCTATTACTCATGGAAAAGTGATTAGACGATGTTCATCCAGATTGAGACCTCAGTCACACAGCTCTAATCGCGAAGGCCTGAATTACTATACTGCATTATAACTTCATGCCGCTTCAGCAGGCACGTATGTTACAAAATGATTCCATTGAGTCATGTATATATAAATAGGCGATAAACCGGTTTCTGAGATTTATATCTGCAATACAAAGAAATTCAATGATAATGACATTTATCAGGTTTAACCAGCGCGTGGAATGTCACTAACATCAAGTTTGTTTTGAATAGTCCTTAATTTCTGCAAAGTAAAGCGAGGTTCATTATTCGTTCAGATCCGAATTCAGGTTTATGCTTGAACCATTTTCTTGTTGCAATAGTCAAAATATTCAAGAATAGGGGCGAACAAAGACGAGTCTGATCACTTTGCGCTTAGGCACAAGCTGATCTGGAACTTACTTCTCATACGCTTTCTGACGCCACTGAAGCTGACGACTTTTGAAAACATTGCGGCAAAGGAAGAAATTGCTCATGATAACAATTTCACCTTTTGCTACAATGTTTTACACTATTAGGCAATTGGTTATCCGTTCAATTATAAAGATTTACCATGTATTGACAAAATATGTTCAAAGTCGTCTGCTGCAGATTTCTTGTATGTGGGAAGGGGGGGGGGGGGGGGGGGGGGGGGGGGGTAATACTGAGTGTAAGGTAAAATAATAAATATACGTCATCATTGTTTAGCATTGCTCCACATTCACAAACGTAACGCAATGGTTAATCAGAGAATCATTACGCAATATAGTGCGTTTTAACGTTCCTTGTTTTCTTATCTAGACTGTGTATTTCACATGTCGGTGGGGAGCCAGCTATTAAAACCCTACCCTGATAGGATAATTTGGTACAATCTTTAACCCTTTCCTTTATATAGACGCTTTCTGACGCCTCTGCAGCAGACGGTGTTTTGAAAACATAGTGTCAAAAGAAGAAATTGCTCAAAACGAACAATTTCTACTTTTGCCACAATGTTTTCCACTTTTAGTCATAGGTTATTCATTTAATTATAGAGTTTTTCATTTTAAAAGTCGTCTGCTGCATAATTGTTCTATGAGGGAAAGGGTTAACAGAAAACCATCATATATAACGATTAGGAAACTGTATAGACAAAGCGAACACGTCAGTACAATACAGATCTTCATCAGACTATGCCAACTGATAGCTTTTCCCATGAACTTATTCAATCCATAACAGAACATATGCTCCTTTTTAGAAGGATGGGATTAAAGTCAGATACATCTGTACAACTGACAGTATTACCTACCTACCCGCCCATCTAGAAATGATATCATCTATCGCAGCATCTGGGTACAACCTGTAGGACGTCCGCCATAACGACGGTGGCCATTTCGGGCGTGACATCTGATGACAACGTGTGAATTAAATCCAATGATATACGCGGTCACGCGCACACGTATGACGTCAAATGACAGGCTTTGTTTTAGACAGAAGTTTGGTGTCAAAGATTCACGATTCGCTAATTGAATATTAATGGTTCGTAATGAATAAGTACATGGTCTAATTGAAGTAATTAACATAGATAACGTGACACGAATTTTGGCGCAATATTTAAATGCGCAGTAGAAGATGTCACGGTTATTATAGCATGAGTTGATACCGTAGTTGATATTCGTCAGTCTAGGAAAGTGTTAGCATTTCGGCCATGCGATCAGCGAAGTACTATTGTCTAAACCGATGAGAACCTTTCTCTCCGAAATCTTTCTTTTAGCCTACGAACAAATTGTGCAAGACTACAACTTGAATTGAATATGACCAATGTTGTTTTGTCAATGTTTATCAGTAATTAAACATGGAAAATCTTAGTCTGACATTTATCGATGCTATGGATAATTTACTTTTAGAATGGTGTATACTACTTATATCCACGAATTTTAATTTAACAGTTTCAAATATTATCCAATATTGGAATATTCTGCCTTATATTATTCCGTCCATGAGATACACTATGGCCTTTATGAGCAGTGAAGATACAAATGAGGATGTGCATCCACACATTCCGATAAAGATCTACACTGTTCACATATTACTAACACACGCAATGTTCTTTTAACTTGTGTAAATTCTGACCGAGCAGGTTGGCGATGTGATCTGAACACACAACGTTCAGAAATGCTAAGTTGTACATTTCGCTATGACGGACTCATATGTCCTGCATTATGAAGTGAAAACAACAACAGCAACAAAACATGAATTTGTATTGATACGTAGCTTATCTGCGATTTATAAACAAATAATTTCCGACTGTAGTCAGTGATGGCGGTGTTCCCGGATCAATGGTTAAAGACAGATAAGCCCTGACAGATAAGGATCAGATTGATTTCAGGCTATCTCTGTTATCTGTAGTGAAGACAAATTACCCCACCATACTATCATATCTGTAGAACTAATAAAGCTGCCATTGTACAGCCGACCATGCCGCTGTTGTTTTTAGAATGTTAAAGACTAGGTAGACATTATTTGTTTGGGCAATGGCGTATGACTAAATCGGCCCATTAATGCCTTTACGTCAGTTATAAACTCATCGAAATTTGAAATATAAGTGAGCAAGCATATGGCTTAATAAGTAAATAATGTAATGAGTCCGATCGGGATATACGTGCAAATGATCGAATCAGAGGGCATAGTAATTATTGTATCTAGTCAGCTGCATATTCTTAATCCTGCTATAAGCACATCAACTGTCTTCCACGAACACCAACATACGGGTATTTCTAATTAATATAGCAAACGATGTTTGGAACGTATCAAAATGTCGACATTCTGTTGGAAACTTATTGAAAGTTCATATCACTAATAAGCTTAATATGCCCATACATCAGATCGGACTGCGCAGTTCTTCCGTGGACGCAAACATATCCGTTTATGTCCGAGAGTCGGGCTGAAATAGTGTTTACTGTCGCGTATGACAGGATAAGGGGTTAAATGCTCCCGAATCCCCCAATATGGGAGATTAAGTATCCATTTCAAGTCGGGTCCATTTTGGATGTAAAGTTTTTATCGATGTTCGATGTCCATTATTTTCCGACCCCAATCATTCTGTCCCGGTAACACCTCATTTCCATCCAATTAGGGGACGACCCCTTCGTCAATCGGCACAACATTATACACGCGCATCTGTTCATCTTCAACCCTACACCCTTGTCAACCCAACTTTTATCTCAGATAAATGCCTTTTGAAAACGGTTTGGGAAAATGAAAACATTTTAGATGAATTTCTTTTTAACAGTGATCTCACCTTTTTTTTTTACCTCAACTTTTCTTTCAAAATATAATAATTTCTTTGCAATAAATACTTTGAATGTGGTGAACGATTTACGCGTGCTGTGGCATTTGTTTTAACACCATTATGATTACATACATGCACTGCTGCACTAATATAGATAACTATCGGATCGGAAGCCTTCAGATTTTAAAGGTGAAAAGAAAGTAAACCAGACATGACAAATATAACAGAACATTATAAGCAAAGGTTATCTCTAATGAATATACCTTTAACTATTTGTATTTAATTTAAAGAGATTTTCCATACTTTTGCCTAGATTATTTCAAAGTCGTCTGCTGCAGATTGGTTGTATGTGCGAGAAAGGGTTAGGAACATTCATTGCAAAATATTTATTAATTTGTTTTCGTGACTGATAATCGAAGAATCGTTATTAGCTCAAACTAATTAAAATAATACCATATAAGAAATTATAATTCAAGAGTTGTGATTGATTTATTGTCGAAGAATTGTTTATCCCATTCCCACATGCAGACACTTTCTGGCGCCTCTGCAGCAGACGACTTTTGAAAACACAGTGACACAGGGAGAAATTGCTCAAAACGAGCAATTTCTCCCTTTTCCACAGTGTTTTCAACTTAATTCAATTATTAAACAATTATTTAAAGAGATTTTAGAAATTATTGAAACTATTTTTTCAAAGTCGTCTGCTGTAAATTTGTTGTATGTGGGAAAGAGTTATTCACGTAACTAGGCTTCTGCAGAAACACGTCTGAATTTGCGTAACGAACACAAATGCGTGAACATGTCAGAGAGGTGAAGGGTCGCATCATTTGGACGGACACGAGTCGTCAATAAAATCTTAATTGATGGCTACTCGAGAAATATTTGGACACTTTTAATTCACGATCAAAGATGTTATTTTTAGAACTCTTTATGCCTAATTTAATGTAATGCAGACGCAACTGCTGCCGACAGAATGTTTAATGTTAAAACTGGTGGCATTGAAAAAAGTGGTTAATAATGAAACACCAGCAATTTTATAACTAGCCACCGTCGCTTCAGATCAGCGTCTGATCATGATCGTATGGGTTATTTAACTAATATTAGTGATTCGTCAGTTAGTTTTAAATTAATGTGGCCAATCTCCGTTCGCCGTTCATGTGCCGTAAAAGAAAGTTCGAGATAAGTTATTGTTATTGTTATTATGTCATCAATAATAAAAAGTGTAGTAGTCCTATAAATAGTTCCTCTAAATCTCAACTGTCATTGAAACGCAATAAATCGTGTTTGTCAATGCACTCGTGACTAATGTCTATTACATCTATTTTAGATACGGTATGAATATGGCTGCCAAGACGTCATCGTCGATATGGACGACATGAAAGTCCGACACTGTAACTGGGTACGTTTTCTGAAAACCTCTGCCAACCTTGGTGACGTCAACATGATCGGGGTTAAGGTCAAAGGTGAGGTGATTTACCAGACGACAAAGACGATTCTACCAAATGAGGAGATTGTAGCGTTCCTAGAGACAGCAGACGCATGTATGGCAGATCAAACGAGAGGAAATAGTGACGACAATGTTGGTTCGCTTGTTCCAAACTTAGCTAAAGGTGAGTTGGATATCGACACCGTACTAAACAACCATATTAAAGCTAGAAAGATACATGGTTTATATCGTAGCTTTATCACCGCAAATGATATTAAACGGATTTAATAAACATCCGCTTTCAAAAGATAAACATAGTCTACATTAAAATAAACTACCCAAGTGACCGTATTATTTGAAAATAATGAATTTGAAAATGATTTGAAAACATTGTCAAAAGTGGACAATTTATTGTTTTGAACAGTTACTCCCTTTTCCCGCACTGTTTCAAGAGGTATCTGCTGCGTGTTACATGGACTACACTGTAAACAAGAACACGAAATTTACCTAAAGTAAAGTATTGATTTGTTTATGTATATATTCTGTATGCTTACATATTTACCATTTCATGTTTCAGTTAAGAAAGAAATAGATGCTGATCCTATCTCTCCTGTTCAATTTCCTGGATCACGTGACCTCCTGACGTCACCGCCATCACGTGAAGACGATTGTAAATCCAGCGTCAGTGACGGAACACATTCTAGCGATTTGAACATTAGCCCATATTCAACACTCACTTCAGAAACTGAACGATACTCAGACACCGAATTTTCTCCTCCATTCTTGTCATATCCCCAACAGATGTCGCCTCTGAACCTCTCATCGTCTGAACACACCCCATCTAAATATAGAAGTTCTTCCAGAGTCTCTTCATTGACATCACCGTTGACATCCAGTTCCAGATCTCCTATGACCTCACCACTTTCGTCATCAACAGACAAGTCTCCGTCACCTTTATCTGAGATGCACTTCCGTCCTAAGCGTAACCGTGAACGCACGTGGTTACCATGCGACGTCTGTGGGAAGAAGTTTGACCGGCCTTCGTTGTTAAAGAGGCACATCCGAACACACACTGGTAAGTTTGATCTGATGAAATCATTCTTCTCACTTTACATGTGATATATAGCTACCTACTATTGCATCGTCAAGACTTAACAGAATCCTTCTCGCATCTTATATGCACCGTGTGACCATTGATTTTATCCCTTTTAAGAACGCAACAGCATATGATTTCTGACACCTCTACAGCAGACTACTTTTGAAAACATTGCGAGAATAGAAGATATTTCTCATTTTGGGTAATTTCTTCCTTCGCTACAATGCTTTCAACTCTTTTCCAGAAGTTACATTTTCATCAGTTATATAGATTTATGAGGAATTTTTGTCTACAACACGTTTTGAACAATTGTATCTCTTGTTGCAATCTTTTACAAATCTACTTACCTTTCATTTATTAAGCTGTCCCGTCTGTTTGCCTTATAACGTTTGTAAAGTGGTCTGCTGAGGTGTTAGATGACAAATAAACCAAACATCCTTATAAAAATAAATCTTAAACATTTCAGGTGAAAAGCCACATGCCTGTGACGTATGCTCAAAGGCGTTCTCTACGTCATCCTCCCTGAATACACATCGTCGAATACACAGCGGGGAGAAGCCCCATCAGTGCGGTGTTTGTGGTAAGCGGTTCACAGCCAGCTCGAACCTCTACTATCACAGAATGACACATAATAAGGTAAATATATAAACCGCTACCCTAGTCAGATGACTTTTGTACGACACTTTAGTTCAGGGGCGTAGCTTTGCAATAATCAATGTGTAGGCAGTCTCGTGAGAAAATCAGCATTGTAGACTCTGCGTAAAGTATCGACCCGGATCAGCCTAAGCACGCCACACAGGCCTACCCGGATAAACACTTTTCCCCTCATGTGGATTTTCTGTTTCAGGAATAACGACTCTACACATCTATGCCCCTAAGACGGAATGTGTCGGCCGGACCAGTCTGCGCGAACAGCGCAGGCTGATCCGGTCGATATATTACGCAGATGTCTATCGCCGCAGCTGCATTTTGGGGCATTTTGAGACTTTTCCCGAGGTTACATTTTATTTCAAAGTACTTCTCATTTCATCATTAATTAACCAATGACGAAGGGCATAGATAAACTGTTGAAGTATTGCGGGTAGAAAGAATTACAAAACACATTTGGATCAAAAGGGGAAAATTAGGATATCATGTTATTTATAGATATCTTCTTAGTATTGGTATTTTATATTTATTTTGTCTATTCCAGGAAAAGCCCCATAAATGTACACTGTGCTCCAAGTCTTTCCCGACCCCCGGTGATCTGAGATCCCATATGTATGTCCACAATGGTTCCTGGCCCTATCGATGTGACGTGTGCAATAGGGGATTCAGCAAACAGACCAACCTGAAGAACCATCTTCTTCTACACACAGGTAAGTCACACTGCACAGTGATCCACCATGCATCGGTCCCCCCGTTTACACTTCTCGCATGCAGACTTATTTTGATACATCTCCAACAGACAACCTTTGAAAAAATTGCTGCGAAAGTTTGCTTTTCCTACGATTTTTGAATGAAATTTTTGGAGATGTTTTATAATTGTGCCCTGAATTCGTTAACTGATGATTGAATGTACGTAAGAAATGGTACCTAAAATACTTTTTTAGGTGTTCTATTGGCAATTTCTACTTGTCCAAAAGATATCACTCCAGGGTGCTACAAATTTTCGTCTGGCATTTTAAAAACCTACAACTGCAAATCTGAAACTGTTATTGAATGTAAATGGTAAATACACCTTAATAATGACTATTATGAATTCAGAAAGAAAAGTAATAAAAAGGCATGATGATTGATATTTAAATATTTATTTTTTATTTTTCTACAGGTGACAAACCCCATGAATGTCCCACGTGCCAGAAAAAGTTCGCCCTGTTTTGTAACTTGAAGACGCACATTAAAACGCATGAAGGTAATTTACTTTTTTCATTCATCCAACTTTACCACATACAGATGAATTTTGACGCGTCTACGTTCGATGACATGTTGGCTAAAGGAAACTGATGTCCATAATAATTCTTCAGTTACCACAATGTTTTTATCTCATTTAGTTATTATGCTCTATTTCTTAGAAATGTTCAATATTATTAAGTAATGTCTTCTGCTGCATTTTATGTGGCAAACGGTTATGAAAATGATTACACTTATTGTTACTTTTTCAAAACTAGACATAGAATACAGATTATAAAATGCGTTATTTATTTCACTAGACCGGTGCAGTACATATTTGGCTAAGTGCCTTGCCTGATCTGAAACCGTACAAGCAGAAAGATACAAAACATTTTCTGGAAAAAAAACACCAAACGAAGAATACAATTTGTTAGAGTTCATCTCAACCAGTAACAGAAATAGGAATACGTGTATATAATGTTTGATAGCTTATGGTCTAGGACAATATTTATGAGTATTTAATCATCTTTTTACCCCATTTCAGATGACAATCAGGGAAGCTGCGTATCCTGTGGAAGAACATATTTAAAGAAAAACGACGTCACTTCCGATAGGTGTATAGACTGTATCCGTTCCTCTTCTCCGGACTCCTCGCCGAAACATTCAAGACCAGTTAGCGACTTCAGCATATCTAAACTAACAAACAGTGACGATAATAGAGAGAAGTCACCACCACTGAGCCAACCTGGCATGTACGATCCACGCTACCTTCAGAGCATGTATGGATCTATGATGTTAATGACACCTCCATCCAGTCAGTGTGTTTCGCAGCAGCCATTTTCTTTTGGACTGGTACCAGTGTTAAGTCGATTTGCTTCACCGGAAGTACGATCTATGGGTTACCCTACAGGACTTGTTCCCGGTTTTAATTCACCAATGTCTGTTGCGGAAGCGTACCATTCACAGATGGCTGCTGTACGACGAGATTGGGCGGGACTACTTGCCAAATAAGGACGGAATTGACGTTGAACTAACTATGACCTGTACGTCAAGCCCAAACGTCCTGATAATGAATGTTAATGTAAACCTGCTGTGATAAGATAAATAATGCTTTCATCTGTTTGAAATATTAAAAGATAAAAATCAAAACATGTAGAAATGTTGAGGTCGGGTTCAAACCAATTTAAGAATTAGAAATTGCTCCATTTTAGCAATAATTCCATTTTCAACAAAGTTTTCAACAGTCGTCTAATACAAAAGTGTCAAACGTTGTGTGTTTCATCAAGAAACAGCTATGTATCTATCAACAATTTTCGAATTCTTTTCAGCAAATTGGGACTGCCCATGAAGGGTTTAAAACCCTTTCTAACTTGCAAAATTCAAGTTCACTTATCTAAGGTTAATTGTAGCCTGCGTATTTGATATGGACCGTTTTGTGCTTAATGTGTGCATTGCTAATGTATGGAAGTAAAATGTGCTCTTAAACTCCGACTGCGTCAAAGCATTGGAACTTTTCGTAAATAGTTACTTTCTAGATTGTTAAAATTTCTAAAACTTTAGAAGCATGTTCGAAATTCACATGTGCATGTATTTATAAGGTTTATCCCTGTAAAATATGTAAATAATTATGTTTGTATTATATGTACAGTCATTGTTGAATGTCATAAAATGACTTGTATATTCCTGTTGATACAACATTGTTATACCGTTATAAATGTAACTAATGAGTTTGGACTTTAAAGAGTTTGACATGAAAGGCAAGAAACGTTCTCACGAGCATTTAAGTGGTTGGTAGATATTTCACATAATCACCATAGATATATGATCACTGCATAAGTCAGGGACCGTTATCTTACATTCACAGTACATAGCAGGGATCTTTAACTTACACTCACTGTATAGAACAGGGACCCATACCTTACATTCACTGTATAGAACAGCGACCTATAACTTACAATCATCGCATATAACAGGAACCCATAACTTACACTCACTGTATAGAACAGGGAACCATACCTTACATTCACTGTATAGAACAGGGACCCATAACTTACAATCACTGTAAAGAACAGGGACCCATACCGTACATTCACTGTATAGAACAGGGACCCAAAACGTACAATCCCTGTAAAGAACAGGGATCCATAACTTACATTCACTGTATAGAACGGGGACCCATAACTTGCAATCACTGTATATAACAGGGACCCATAACTTGCAATCACTGTATATAACAGGGGGCCTATAACTTACAATCACTGTATATAACAGGGACATATAACTTGCAATCACTGTATAGAACATGGACCTATAACTTACACTCACTGTATACAACAGGGACATATAACTTGCAATCACTGTATAGAACAGGGACCTGTAACTTGCAATTACTGTATAGAACAGGGACCTATAACTTACACTCACTGTATAAAACAGGGACATATAACTTGCAATCACTGTATAGAACAGGGACCTGTAACTTGCAATTACTGTATAGAACAGGGACCTATAATTTATAATCACTGTATAGAACACGGACCTATAACTTACAATCACTGTATAGAACAGGGACTCATAACTTACAATCACTGTATAGAAACAGGGACCAATAACTTACAATCACTGTATAGAAACAGGGACCAATAACTTACAATCACTGTATAGAACAGGAACCCATACCTTACACTCACTGTATAGAACATGGACCCATAACTTACAATCACTGCATAGAACAGGGATCTTTAACTTACAATCACTGTATATCACAGGGACCCATAACTTACACTCACTGTATGAACAGGGATCCATAACTTACAATCACTGTATAGAACAGGGACCCATAACTTACATTCACTGTATAGAAACGGGGATCAATAACTTACAATCACTGTATATAACAGGGACCCATAACTTACAATCACTGTATAGAACAGGGACCCGTAACTTACAATCACTGTTTATAATAAGGACCCGTACCTTACAATCACTGTATAGAACAGGGACCCATAACTTACAATCACTGTATAGAACAGGGATCTTTAACTTACACTCACTGTATAGCACATGGACCCATAACGTACACTCACTGTATAGAACAAGGACCCATAACTTACACTCACTGTATAGAACAGGGACCCATAACTTACAATCACTGTATAGAACAGGGACCCATAACTTACATTCACTGTATAGAACAAGGACCAATAACTTACAATCTCTGTATATAACAGGGACCCATAACTTACATTCACTGTATAGAACAGGAACCCATAACTTACAATCTCTGTATAGAACAGGGACCCATAACTTACAATCACTGTATAGAACAGGGACCCATAACTTACATTCACTATATAGAACAGGAACCCATAACTTACAATCTCTGTATAGAACAGGGACCCATAACTAACAATCACTGTATAAAACAGGGACCAATAACTTACAATATCTGTATAGAACAGGGACCCATAACTTACAATCACTGTATAGAACAGGGACCCATAACTTACAATAACTGTATAGAACAGGGACCTATAACTTACAATCACTGTATATAACAGGGACCCATAACTTACAATCACTGTATAGAACAGGGACCTATAACTTACAATCACTGTATAGAACAGGGACCCATAACTTACATTCACTATATAGAACAGGAACCCATAACTTACAATCTCTGTATAGAACAGGGACCCATAACTAACAATCACTGTATAAAACAGGGACCAATAACTTACAATCACTGTATAGAACAGGGACCCATAACTTACAATCACTGTATAGAACAGGGACCCATAACTTACAATAACTGTATAGAACAGGGACCTATAACTTACAATCACTGTATAGAACAGGGACCCATAACTTACAATCACTGTATAGAACAGGGACCCATAACTTACAATCACTGTATAGAACATGGACCCATAACTTACAATCACTGTATAGAACAGGGACCCATAACTTACAATCACTGTATAGAACAGGGATCTTTAACTTACAATCACTGCAAAGAACAGGGACCCATAACTTACAATCACTGTATAGAACATGGACCTATAACTTACCATCACTGTATAAAACGGGGATCTTTAACTTACAATCACTGTATAGAACACGGACCTATAAATTACAATCACTGTATAGGACAGGGATCTTTAACTTACAATCACTATATATGACAGGGACCAATACCTTACAATCACTGTATAGAACAGAGATCTTTAACTTAAAATCACTGTATAGAACAGGGACCCATAACTTACAATCACTGTATAGAACAGGGACCCATAACTTACAATCACTGTATAGAACATGGACCCATAACTTACAATCACTGTATAGAACAGGGACCCATAACTTACACTCACTGTATAGAACACGGACCTATAAATTACAATCACTGTATAGGACAGGGATCTTTAACTTACAATCACTATATATGACAGGGACCCATACCTTACAGTCACTGTATAGAACAGGGACCTATAACTTACAATCACTGTATAGAACAGGGATCTTTAACTTACAATCACTGTATAGAACAGGGACCTATAACTTACTATCACTGTATAGAACAGAGATCTTTATCTTAAAATCACTGTATAGAACAGGAACCTATAACTTACGCTCACTGTATAGAACGGGGATCTTTAACTTACAATCACTGTATAGAACAGGGACCCATAACTTACAATCACTGTATAGAACAGGGACCCATGACTTACAATCACTGTATCGAACAAGGATCTTTAACATACCATCACTGCACTGAACAGGGACCCATAACTTACAGTCACTGTATAGAACAGGGACCTATAACTTACAATCACTGTATAGAACAGGGACCTATAACTTACAATCACTGTATAGAACAGGAACCTATAACTTACGCTCACTGTATAGAACGGGGATCTTTAACTTACAATCACTGTATAGAACAGGGACCCATACCCTACATTCACTGTATAGAACAGGAACACATAACATGTATTTACTGTGTAAAGTATAGGCCGTAACATATGCATTTCATGTCTAGTTATGTTTTCATAAGTCAATATGATATGGCATACGGTAAGAATCCTGAAAACAAGACAATGATTACATAACAGTAACTAAACAATTGTTCTCCTTCAATCAAACCTTATGTATGTATTATCTTGAATCTAGTCATTATTGTTGTGTATAATTGTTTGTATATTGTTGTAAATATGAATAAAGCTTGTTATTACAAAATTTAAAATAGTGTTTTAGAATTCTTTGTATTGCTATACAACTGATATATATATATATGCGACCAACGAACCGTTTAAGACGTCTCTCTCATCCGTTCCATTACTCTCTTAATATGATGATAAATAAGTTCTGGTAAATTAAAAGCCGTTCATCTTTAACGTAAAGTAGTCAGTGTCCGTAGTGTTCGTATTTCATTTGGAATATACCATTGTGTTACACTTCTCTGTACGTTAACACTTTCCCACCTGCAGGCTTATTTTGACGCGACAACAGCAGACGACTTCTGACAACATTGTGGCCAAAGGAGAAATTGCTCATCAGCAATTTCTGCTTTGGCCACAATGTTTTCATTTATGTAACACTTAAGCTATCTTTTATGGAGATTTTTCAGGTTTGTGTCACTCTGTTTTCAAAGTGGTCTGCTGCATATTTGTTGTATATGGGAAAGGGTTAAACAGAAACATGACGCATTACATCTATCCTTATATGGGAACTCCTACTACTTCTCAAACTACATAGAAAGTTAACCCCTTTTCCCACATAATTATGCATCTGCAGCAGATGACTTCTGAAACCATTTTGGCAAAAGGAGAAATAGCTCATGATGGCCAATTTCTTTGTTGTATTTAGGAAAGGGTTAAACACTTACCTGTTATGCCATTTGTCGGAATCGCCTCCTTTGAAAATATGTGTGAAAAAAATTAGACAAGTTTTAAATTTGAAATTGTAACTTCGAAACCGAGTAGAAAACATTGTGAGAACATGAGAAATGGCTCATTCTCAGCAAATCCTCCCTTTGGTGTCATGTTATTTAAACTAGTCTCCTGCATAGGCGTGTAAGGTCGTATGTATACGCAAAGTGTTAATTATTGTTTGGTACAATTATTACTTCGTAAACAAAGATGTCTTTGTCCGAAGTAACAACACCACGAAACTTCACCGGTGCGAAACTCGTTAAGCATTCGCTACCTGCGGTGATCGTTCGAACCTGACGAAATGATTCGGCCCCTGTGGTGATCGTTCGAACCTGACGAAATGATTCGGCCCCAGGGACGGCGAGATTAGGTAAAGAGCACTTTATCATGTCGGCCGGTGATTATGTTCTAGGGAATATGGTTATTGCAATATTGGCCTGAAAGGCTCATCAGTCCGGACTGTGCGATAAGAGATCGATAACAAAATTCAAATTAGCGTAGAATTGAGTATTGATACTGTACTGACTCCTATAAATATGGCAATACACGAATTTGATTTGTAACCCATTTCCCTTCTATCACAAATCTGTAGCAGAAAACCTAAAAAACAAAAGTATGACAAATCTCCATTAGTGAGAATTATATTATAAAAATTATTTGAACATATTGTAACAAAGGGTTAAAAATGCTCATTATGAGCGATTTCACCTTTTGCCACAATGTTTTCAAATGTTGTCTGTTGGAGAGTCGACAGAAATCGTCTGTTTATGGAAAACGGCTCATCCCGTAGGCACAAACATTCTAACAATGAGAGGTGTTCCGGGAAAACCAATGTTGGCGTAAGTACCACGAGTGTTGTAAAACACCTGACTTCGCATCTTTGCTTAGAATCCACACGACAACTGTTTTATAGAAGTCTCTAGAACCCTTCTGTAGCAGACGACTTTGAAAACTTCAAGTTCAATATACAGAAAATCTCTATAAATTAAAGTATGATTATTGATATCATTGTGGAAAATGGAGAAATTGCTCAATATGAGCAATTTCTCCTTTTGCCACATTGATTCAAAAGTCGTCTGCTGCAGAGGCGAAAGCTTCTGTATGAGAGAAAGGGTTAAAGGTTGATTATGACAGTCAAATACAAATGTATATGCATTGGTTCTGTGCTATTTGGAATTAAGTGCTTTGTTCCTCTGATTCGATCCCCTCTTCTGCTGAAGTAACGAGTCAGACCGGTCTGGTTATACACTGGTCGCAAATGCCTGACGGTGTTAACCCTTTCCCACCTGCAGACGCATCTTGACGCAATAGCAGCAGACGACGTTTGAAAACATTGTGGCCAAAGGTGAAATTGCTCATGATGAGCAATTTCACCTTTGGCCATAATGTTTTCAACTTTATTTAACATATAAGCCATCTTTTATGGAGAATTTTCAGGTCAGTGTCACTATGTTTTTAAAGTCGTCTGCTGCAGATTTGTTGTATGCGGGAAAGTGTTAATGGATATATTTCTTCTAGTATGAAATCGTCAGCATATATACGAGTGTGCGCATGTAACATACCGTAAAATGTTAATATTATAAGAGCACATGATAGATACATTGTTCATCATCTTTAGCAATTGTCTCTTTTTCTCACTATGTTAAAAGAAGATTTACGTTGCTTGGAAGTTACATGACTTAAAACAAAAATTTCGACAAGCAGTTAAATGTGCTTTGAAATTAGTTTATGTAATACAAGGAATCTTGGAATAATGGTAAACTATCAACCCTTTTCCTGATATAGACTGTCATCTTACTCCCCTACATCAGATGTGTTAGGACAGTTTTACTTTCAGTCGTATGCTGCAGATTTTGTGTATGTGAGAAGAGTGCTCGTTTTATATGGTTAAATCGTAGTGTAGGAGGTAAGTGTATTACAACGTACTGTAGGAGGGGATTGTTTTACAACGTACTGTAGAAGGGGATTGTGTTACAACGTAGTGTAGGAGGTGATTGTGTTACAACGTAGTGTAAGAGTTGATTGTGTTACAACGTATTGTAAGAGTTGATTGTGTTACAATGTAGTGTAGGATGGGATTGTTTTACAACGTACTGTAGAAGGGGATTGTGTTACAACGTATTGTAAGAGGTGATTGTGTTACAACATAGTGTAGGAGGTGATTGTGTTACAACGTAGTGTAAGAGTTGACTGTGTTACAACGTATTGTAAGAGTTGATTGTGTTACAATGTAGTGTAGGAGGGGATTGTTTTACAACGTACTGTAGAAGGGGATTGTGTTACAACGTATTGTAAGAGGTGATTGTGTTACAACGTAGTGTAGAATGTGATTGTGTTACAACGTAGTGTAGAAGGTGATTGTGTTACAACGTAGTGTAGAAGGTGATTGTGTTACAACGCAGTGTAAAAGGTGATTGTGTTACAACGTGGTGTAAGAGGTGATTGTGTTACAACGTAGTGTAAAAGGTGATTGTGTTACAACGTGGTGTAGGAGGTGATTGTGTTACAACGTAGTGTAGAAGGTGATTGTGTTACAACGTAGTGTAAAAGGTGATTGTGTTACAACGTGGTGAAGGAGGTGATTGTGTTACAACGTAGTGTAGAAGGTGATTGTGTTACAACGTGGTGTAGAAGGTGATTGTGTTACAACGTGGTGTAGGAGGTGATTGTGTTACAACGTGGTGTAGAAAGTGATTGTGTTACAATGTAGTGTAAAAGGTGATTGTGTTACAACGTAGTGTAGGAGGTGATTGTGTTACAACGTAGTGTAGGAGGTGATTGTGTTACAACGTAGTGTAGAAGGTGATTGTGTTACAACGTAGTGTAGGAGATGATTGTGTTACAACGTAGTGTAGAAGGTGATTGTGTTACAACGTGGTGAAGGAGGTGATTGTGTTACAACGTACTGTAGAAGGTGATTGTGTTACAACGTGGTGTAGAAGGTGATTGTGTTACAACGTGGTGTAGGAGATGATTGTGTTACAACGTGGTGTAGGAGGTGAGTGTGTTACAACGTAGTGTAGAAGGTGATTGTGTTACAACGTAGTGTAGGAGATGATTGTGTTACAACGTAGTGTAGAAGGTGATTGTGTTACAACGTGGTGTAGAAGGTGATTGTGTTACAATGTAGTGTAGAAGGTGATTGTGTTACAATGTAGTGTAGAAGGTGATTGTGTTACAACGTAGTGTAGAAGGTGATTGTGTTACAACGTAGTATATGAGATGATTGTGTTACAACGTAGTGTAGAAGGTGATTGTGTTACAACGTAGTATATGAGATGATTGTGTTACAACGTAGTGTAGGAGGTGATTGTGTTACAACGTAGTATATGAGATGATTGTGTTACAACGTAGTGTAGGAGGTGATTGTGTTACAACGTAGTATATGAGATGATTGTGTTACAACGTAGTATATGAGATGATTGTGTTACAACGTAGTATATGAGATGATTGTGTTACAACGTAGTATATGAGATGATTGTGTTACAACGTAGTATATGGAATGATTGTGTTACAACGTAGTATATGAGATGATTGTGTTACAACGTAGTATATGAGATGATTGTGTTACAACGTAGTATATGAGATGATTGTGTTACAACGTAGTATATGAGATGATTGTGTTATAACGTAGTATATGAGATGATTGTGTTACAACGTAGTATATGAGATGATTGTGTTATAACGTAGTGTAGGAGGTGATTGTGTTATAACGTAGTATATGAGGTGATTGTATTATAACGTAGTGTAGGAGATGATTGTGTTATAACGTAGTATATGAGATGATTGTGTTACAACGTAGTATATGATATGATTGTGTTATAACGTAGTGTAGGAGGTGATTGTGTTATAACGTAGTATATGAGGTGATTGTATTATAACGTAGTGTAGGAGATGATTGTGTTATAACGTAGTATATGAGATAATTGTGTTACAACGTAGTATATGAGATGATTATATTATAACGTAGTGTAGGAGGTGATTGTGTTATAACGTAGTATATGAGGTGATTGTATTATAACGTAGTGTAGGAGATGATTGTGTTACAACGTAGTGTAGGAGATGATTGTGTTACAACGTAGTGTAGGAGATGATTGTATTATAACGTAGTGTAGGAGATGATTGTGTTATAACGTAGTGTAGGAGATGATTGTGTTATAACGTAGTGTAGGAGGTGATTGTGTTATAACGTAGTATATGAGGTGATTGTATTATAACGTAGTGTAGGAGATGATTGTGTTATAACGTAGTATATGAGATAATTGTGTTACAACGTAGTATATGAGATGATTGTATTATAACGTAGTGTAGGAGGTGATTGTGTTATAACGTAGTATATGAGGTGATTGTAGTATAACGAAGTGTAGGAGATGATTGTGTTACAACGTAGTGTAGGAGATGATTGTGTTACAACGTAGTGTAGGAGATGATTGTATTATAACGTAGTGTAGGAGATGATTGTATTATAACTTAGTGTAGGAGATGATTGTGTTATAACGTAGTATATGAGATAATTGTGTTACAACGTAGTATATGAGATGATTGTATTATAACGTAGTGTAGGAGGTGATTGTGTTATAACGTAGTATATGATGTGATTGTATTATAACGTAGTGTAGGAGATGATTGTATTATAACGTAGTGTAGGAGATGATTGTGTTATAACGTAGTGTAGGAGGTGATTGTGTTACAATGTAATTACAACTTGTGTTTGTTTGTAAGGTGGTTCTACGCCGCTTTCAACTATTTTCATTTATATAACGGTATTCTCCTGTGTAAGTTATCGGTATTTTTGTGCCATTCTACCTGACACGAACGAGTCTGTCGTAATGAAAGTCCACACAATGCTGTGCATCAGGGAGGGAAAGGCATTAATACCATATTTAGATTCTTCGATTTGACCCGGTCGGGATCGAACCCACGACCTCCCGCACACCCCAGAAAGACAAAGAGCGAGAAAGTTTTAAATTATGTATCGAAAAAAAAAATCCGATTTTCCATACTCGGCAACTTTTTCTTTAAAATGTAATTATCTGGTACACGGTCAACATAATTGTTAATTGGTTTAATATATCATACCATTTATAACAAACCGTAATGCACCTAAAGGACTCACGTTTTAATTAACAATTAACCCTTTACCACAAACACACGCTTTCTTACGCATCTACAGCAGGCGACATTTAAAACCATTGTGACAAAAGGGGAACTATTTCATAATGAGCAATTTCTACTTTTACCACAATGTTTTCAACCATGTTAAATAAGTACACTTTATAAGACAGTGGTGCAGTGGTAGAGCATCGGCCTCGAGTACCACAGGTCCCGGGTTCGAATTCCCTGATGAGCGGGTTCTGCCCTTTTGGATATTTCCACATAAACGGCGCGAGTACTGGTTAAGTCTCCAGGAAGCAGACATTGAGTGTGATTAATATAAGCTTAAAGCTGATTTCGAAATCGATGTTAAATAAATAAGATAAAACTAAATAGTTATACTTTCATATATTTTAATCTCGATGATTTCAAAGTTTAATCTCAATGATTTCATAGTTTAACTACGATGATTTCATAGTTTAACCTCGATGATTTCATAGTTTAACTACGATGATTTCATAGTTTAACCTCGATGATTTCATAGTTTAACTACGATGATTTCATAGTTTAACCTCAATGATTTCATAGTTTAACTACGATGATTTCATAGTTGAACCACGATGATTTCATAGTTTAACTACGATGATTTCATAGTTTAACCTCGATGATTTCATAGTTTAACCACGATGAATTCATAGTTTAATCTCGATGTTTCCAAAGTCGTCTGCTGCCGATGTGTTGTTTGTATGAAAGGGTTAACAACATCACATTGATTATCATATCATCAACCCTTCCACTTTATATGCATTAATGAGTCGAACTCCAAACGGCAATTTTCATGTTCCATTATTGTCAATAGTCTTTCACGTGCCTCAAATTAAATAAACTGACCACAATACTGGACACTTGACCATCCTTCCTAGGATAATAACGAGCCGCGCCGCGTTAAAAAAACGTTTTAGATATTTGCTGAGATTGCTATTTCGTGCATTACTAATTATTTTTGTTCCGATTCTAAATGAAGTTTCATTCGGGTCTACGTCTTAATGTCGTATGTGTGGTCAGTAACGCCTCTGTATAGATATAGATGTTTACCAAAGCTGTCACTACTCTGATAAGCCATGGTCTTTTTTACTTGTTTCCAATCTATTGATACTTGATGACCTTCCAATGACAAGTTAATGATCACCTTAGGGTATCTGAGGTGCTTTGATCTCAAAAAGAAGGTGGTTCCCGAGTGACGTCATTAGCCAAGAAATCATAACGAGGCGGTTGAAGAAGACGCCCCCTGGTGAGAGTGTTTGTCCGAGAAGGATGCTGCCTCCGCCATTAAATTCACCATAATGAACATTAAAATGGTCATTTACTCCAGCCCCATTACAATAAAAGGCCAGCCCACACAAATTGCCCATCTCCAACATTATGTTGGCTTGCAGTAAATTGCATATAAAATGGGCGCTTTAAAAATAAACCTTTCCAAAATACATCATTTCTGCAGCATACAATGCACATATCTAGGCAAACAGATGGAAACTCTCAGAACGTGAAGGTATCATTGACAAATACAAATATACACGATGTTGAAAGAGGGATAATTCTCCCTATGAGCAGTTTTCCATTTTGACACAATAACTTCAAAAGCGTATAAATGCGTTTGCATGTAGGAAACGGTTAGACTTCCTATTTGGTCCGTATACTTCCACGTGACACTGTCGGAGGTGAAAGATAACGTTCCAGAATGGGACAGCATAGGACAGGGTAGATAGAATCACCAGATGTGCTTTCTATCTTCTCCAAATGTATACGGATTGTCGCACGTCGTTAGCAAGTTCTAACAAACTTCTTAGACTCATTAGCGAACAGTGGATTTGATGTTCATTATAAACCCCGCTGTCTCAAATATAAATGAGCCGCTTGTTATGTGGATTTAGTTGCCTCTCTAATATGACATCACACATAAAGTCGCTTGGTTAGTAATTTGGATGGACAACACCTTTATAATTGTGTCTAAAGTTGCATCTAGCGCTGAATTACATGTGAAGACAGACAGTGGGGATTTTGAGGATGTCCGGTGCTCCAATACGCACGGGCAACAAGAAGCCACGTCGCTTGACCGATATCTTTTCCTTAATTATTTGTAAACATGTATATTCAGATGGTAATTTGTCTGTTTAAGATATGTTAATATGTGCAGTGCAATATGTAAAAAACTATAAGATTGACCCAGTCTATATTATCACAACAGTCATTGAAAGTCGTTGACAGGATTATCGTGCAATGAAATAATTGTTATTTATTATCAATTAAAACAGTTTAATTCACCAGTTTATTGCCCAATTTGCAGCAATTACTAACTGCCTCCCGGGAATGGATTCTTATCAACATTGCAAATTGTATTTAATTAGGAGAATCCCTTCTGCTCTTTACGACCCAAGGCGGGTTGTTAAATGTCGTTGAAGAATGTGTGAACAAAAAGGTGGCAAATTGTTTGCATATATTTAGAATACATGGAATATCATTTTTAGTTGCTTGTAAACTGTCAACCATGAATGTAATATATGTCAAGAACAAATTTATGGAATATGTACAGAATCCGCTTTAACCCTTTTCCAAATGAAAACGAATTTTGACGCAGCAGAAGAAATCTCTCTTTTTTTCTCAATGTTTTCGACTATTTTTTTTAAGTATATATACATGTAGTTTCATTTCAAGATGTATTTATAAACAGTTATACTGTAAAAGCATTACAGTTAAGTCGTACTTCATTATTTCACTAACCAGTCACGATATTTAATGATATTAGAGCTACCTTTATTAATGAAGTTGATGCGTTTAACCCTTTCCCTCATATAGACGCTTTCTGACTCCTCTGCAGCAGACAGCTTTTTGAAAACATAGTGACAAAAGAAGAAATTGCACAAAACGTGCGATTTCTCCTTTTGCCACAATGTTTTCCACTTTTTGTCATAGGTTATCCATTCAATTATAGAGATTTTCCATTTTTTGACAAAATACGTTCAAAGTCGTCTGCTGCAGAATTGTTAATGAAGATAGCGACTTGAATATTGATAATCCTACGTTTCAGGAAATGAATGAACCAATAACCACTGCGGAGGTCATGGCGGCTGTTAAACGATTACATCGAAATAAAGCTTCATGTCCAAGTGATACTCTTTTAAACGAATATTTTATTGAATCGATTGATATACTAATTGACCATGTTACCGATATGTTCAACAAAGTGTTTGATGCTGGTTATTTTCCTGAAATCTGGTCTCATGGGTTCATAGTACCTATACATAAGAAAGGGAATCACAGTGACCCAAACAATTATCGGGGAATAACTTTACTTAGTAATCTGGTAATCTGGGTAAAATTTATACAAGTATCTTAACTCGAAGAGTAGAAAAATGGATTGATGATAATAATTTCCTCTCTGATGCACAATTTGGATTCCGCAAAGGGTGTGGTACTGTAGATGCTGTCTTTGTTTTACATAATTTAATACAACATGTATTAACGCAAACATTACGATTACCACGTGTTTTTATAGACCTCAAAAAGGCATTTGATTCAGTCTATAGAAATGCATTATGGTATAAATTATTTAAAATGGGCCTAGATGGCAAAATACTGAGATAATTTAAAGCTATTTACTCTGTTGTTTAATCATGTGTTAAACACTGCGGCCGCTATTCGGAGTTGTTCGATATATCAGTAGGTTTAAGATAGGGCCAAATTAATTCACCGGCCCTTTTTGCGCTATTTTTAGAGGATCTCGAATTATTTTTACAAAAAGATGTTGATTGCGGACATTCTCTATACGACTTATGCATACTTCTTTTATTGTTTGGTGATGATATGGTCATCGTTGGAAACTCTCAACAGGATCTCCAAAATAGTCTAAATAATTTGCATGATTACTGTCAATACTGGGGACTTGGAAGTCAACACGGCTAAGACAAAGGTTGTTGTATTTCGCAAAAGAGGTCCGGTTGATTGTCGCGAACAATGGTTTTATAACAATGAGCTACTAGAGGTTGTAAATGATTTTAATTATTTGTTTGTTGTTTTTAATTATACAGGTTCGTTTGTACTTAACATCCAGTGTTTAGTTGGTAAAGCCTTAAGTGCCATGAATGTATTACTCATTAACATTAACACATATGAGATAACCCAAAAGATATCACTTCAATTATTTGATTCATTTGTTGTTTCTGTCTTGAATTATGCTTGTCCAGTATGGGGGCTTTCAAAATCGAAAGATCTTTAAAGAGTACACCTCACATTTTGTAAAAGCATAATCGGAGTAAAACAGAGCCCAAGTAAAGCCGCAATATACGGCGAGCTTGGAAGATACCCACTGTTTGTCAGTAGATATATACATGTTATTAAATACTGGTTTAAACTGATGCAGACAGATAATATTATTTTGAAATAAACATATCAAAACGCACTATTACAATGCACTGTTAATGGTGTTAGAAATTGGGCTTACAGTGTTAAAACCCTTCTTGGTGAATATGGTTTCTCTTACGTTTGGACATCTCCTGATAATTATGATGCTAAAACATTTGTACCTCTATTGAAACAAAGAATTATATATTGTTTTAAACAACAATTGTTTTCTAATATGGAAAAATAATAATGTTTTAAATATTCTATACTCGCATGTTAAGACTAGTTTTGGTTTGGAAAATTATCTAAATTTACTAATATGTTAAAGTTCACGGAGGTGTCTAACGAGGCTCCGTATATCTGCACATAACCTACGTATAGAGTCTGGGAGTCTGGGAGGTATGGAACTAATATACTACAGAGACAAGACCGTCTATGTCAGTTATGTGATACACGCGATATCCATTTCGTCCTCAAGTGTAAGACTATACATCAAATGTTACTACTATAAAAAACCAAATATGTACACATTTATTGAATTACTACAGTCCAATAACAAACTTGTGTTAATTAACCTATGTAAATATATATCTACAGCTCATACTAAAAGAAACGAACTTATGCAGACATAATTTAAAATATGTTCAATTTAAGACTTATGTATTCAATTTATATTATTTTCTATTTTTCAATAATAATTAATTGTTGAAGCCAAAATTAGTATAAACTGTTATTATTAAGCTATATTAATGAAATCTAAAATTTCGGGTTCATTCTCCTTTGAACTTGTCAGTTTGTATTGTTTATCACATGATGTTAAACATTATGTAAAAATGTTTTGTATGTAACAAGATACATTTATATGTATACGATAATAAAATTCTATTCTATTCTATTCTATTCTATGTATTCGATTTATTTATTCATTTTCCTATAAAATATTTTTAAAAACTTTGTTAAATGATGCTATATCATTCGTCTAATAATTCTGTTATTCTATGGTTTAGTTCAGAGGCGGTGTAACTTCATCATCTTGAAATAAGCTTTCAATGTTTTTAAATATATTTAATATGTATGTATTTATATATTTTCTTTATTTCCTCCAATTCTGAAGGTTATGCAAATTACAATACAAACATTACATATCATACAATTATCCATTATTAACTAAAGAAAAAGAGAGAGAGCAGATTAAAGACAAACTAAACATGTACGTTTCCCCAAACAGAGCACTTACCCGGAACGAAAAGTTAAGGACTCAATGATGATGATATACATACAAAGAGCATGTGCCCTAGCATATACACACATACAATATATACATCAATGATACAAATAAATATAATGCATGTACAGCATGCAAACATAAATAAATGCACACACATATTCAGACACAGGTACTCAGTCATATACACATATTATTAAGACCACTTAAAGAATATTATATACAACTACATATCTGCCTTCATACCTTCGATTTTTCAGATTGCTTATAAGAATTCCAAATGGAATGCAGAAACAATGCGACATGCTTAAAAATATATCGAGGGCTTGGCGTGAAATGGTTGTAACTTAACTTCTATTTTGAAACCCCTGGTTTAAGGGCAATTTTGACCCCTTTGTAAACAATGCAAATTTAGGTGCCATTGCTCAGAACGAGAAATGGCACCTAAATTTCCATTGTTTACCTAGAAAAATGATATAACGCATCTAAAGACTTTATGGCGAGGTGATTAACCTTGGTCAAAAAATATCAATTTTAGTTACAACCGTTTCACGCCAAGCCCTCGATATGCATTATTTACGACCTGGATCCTACCGAACAGAGCAAGAACATAATCATAGCTGTTTCGCGATACTAATATAACCAAAACTGTACTTCCAAACTTAGAGGCAATTGTTTGGTGACTTACAAAAGATGACACTTAGACGTATATAGAGACTTTCAAAGTGTGTCACTTAGGCGTTTATAGAAGTCCTATACATCATATTGACCGTATGTGGGAAAAGGGCATTAACTCGTATGCATGGTTCTTTATCTCATTATGTACACTTTGTTGGTCTAAAAACGGTATTGCCGACGAGTATAACTAGTGCCCTTTCCAAGACGTAGATGCATTTTGATGCATCTACTACAGGCGACCTTTGTAAACATAGGGGCAAAAGCAGACATCGGTCATAATGAGCAAATTCGCCTTTAGCAAGCACAAATATATCATCTCTTTACAATAACTATGTACATGTATAGCTTCATTTTAATAGAACTTCCATAATGTTGCCTAGAGAGTTTATAAGCTGCATGCGTATTGTATGTGGGAAAGGGTTAATCGCGAAACAAGTGAATCGTTGCAATCATAATGTTATATCCGCAAGATTGGACGTCACTGAGGGGAACGTCTGATTCTATTTAAAAGTACATGCATGTGGTATGACCAGATTAGAGATCGAACATAAATCCTCCGTCTGTCGACTCGGGCGTCACACGTCAGTTATATCACGGTGTTTCTTCTATAAATGACAGGAGCTACCTGGCCGTCGGTCTAAATACCTACCAACACGTGATTTCTATATGACGTACTAATCGATATTACTAATAAACCGAACGGGTTTTTTTGACTAACAGCGAAGAAAGAATAATTACGATAAGGCCAACAACCTGGGATAACAACAGTATTACAAGTTTGAGTTATTTCCCTTGAACCAAGCAAAAACTTATTTCTTCGTTATAGGATGTTGTTGCTTCTATTAACTAGATATATCTCTCTAGATATTTTAAAACGAAGAAATATACCGGAACAAGTAAACAATCTATAGTCAAATAGAAAAACAACAACAACACTACATTGGTTTTACACGTGCACGTTTATCCATTTCCCTCATATGGACGCTTTCTGACGCCTCTGCAGCAGACGGCTTTTTGAAAACACAGTGACAAAAGAAGAAATTGCACAAAACGTGCAATTTCTCCTTTTGCCACAATGTTTTCCCCTTTTTGTCATAGGTTATCCATTCAATTATGGAGATTTTCTATTTTCTGACAACAAACATTTTCTGTTCAAAGTCGTCTGCTGCAGAATTGCCGTATGTGGGAAAGGGTTAAAACCATGTAGTGTCCTTTTTACTTTTTTTACTATATATCTATAGGTAGTTAAAACTTACCATACTTTATTATGAAAATCAATATAACAAAGTCAGTATCACAAAATCAGTTAACAATTTACCAGACGTCATCTACGGCTTTGGTCAATCACACGGGGAAAATGCCAAAATCAGGTCAATTGAAAGTTACAACAAATATATCGATATGACAGTATTGTGGTGAAAAGGGCAAATGATTCGTTTCGAGCAATTTCTCATTTTCCCTCCACAATATTTCAATCGTCGTAAACGTGAACAGTTATATATGTATGTGGCTTAGCTATAGGACGTTACAGAGATCGTCCACTTTGGAAACAGAACTAATCTATTAACCCTTTCCCACATGTAGACGCATTTTGACGTCTATGAAGCAGACTAATTATAAAACCATTGTGACAAAAGGAGATATTTAAGAAGCAGACTAATTATAAAACCATTGTGACAAAGGGAGATATTTAACCCTTTTAATAATCATATTTTTATCCATAGAGATGTCATTTAAAGTCGTCTAAAGCAGATGTGTTGTTTGCGGGACAGTTATTTCTGAAGATTCCACAAGACGACGAGGAAGGGTAAATATTTCCTATGTATGTTGATTTCTAGATATACATATCTTTCCAGGTCTCTTTCAAGCACTCTGTTTCTCTTTGTCTCCGTCTCTGCCTCTCTCTCCTTCCCTCTCGCTCTATATA
>JASEVX010000006.1:89284840-89418104 GCA_031761405.1 Serripes groenlandicus | reverse complement strand
TATACTACCTGTCCGACCTAAAACGCGTCGTCTGCTATCTCGCGCTTAACATAGATGAGCCCAAGGTTACGGTCTGATGAGCCCGAAAATTGACTGCACCCAAACAAAATGGCCGCTTTACATAGGATAAAGAAGGGGTCACCGAGTGCTTTATGATCTATACGTATGAGGCTAACTACTGTAGACTATCAAGTTAGATAACTCTATCCTGCATTTTATGCAAGTTATGACCCTTTTTTTATTTAGAAATTTTGGTTAAAGTTTTGCGTGCAACTAAATTAAGAGTCCATATCATGCAACTACATTAAGAGACCATATCTTAGTAATTACTTGATGCATTGCATTGAAACTTTATACAGTCCTTTCCAAACATCACATCTATGTAAACAATTAAGTACAATAACTCTATCCATCATTTTATGCAAGTTATGGCCCTTTTGCATTTAAAAATTCTGGTTAAAGTTTTGCAGCTACATTTAGAGTGTAATCTCAGTAACAACTTAAAAAACATTGTATTGAAACTTTATACAACCTTTCCCAATTTCACAACTATATTCACAACAAATTAAGATAACTCTATCCTGCATATGGTGCAAATTGTTGCCTTTTTACTTAGAAATTATGGTTAAAGGTTTGCGTGCAACTACATTAAGCGTCCATATCTTAGTAACCACTTGATGCATTCCATTGAAACGTTATACAACCCTTCCCAACCATAACACCTATGAAAATAATCAAGTTAAATAACTCTATCCTGCATATAATGCAAATTATCACCCTTTAAAAAATTGTGGTTAATGTTTTGCATGCAACTACATTAGAGTCAATTATCTCAGTAACTTAAATAAGCGGTGAAATAGTCGAGCGCGCTGTCCTCCGACAGCTCTTGTTGATACTTTAGACTAACTTTCATCAAGATATTTACTAAGAGTTGAAAACATTATAGAAAATTGAGCAGTTACAATCCATTTCTCATCAAAAGCTGTTTGCTGCAGTTGTGTCAATAGGGTCACATAATTGCAAGCGTACCAATTACCTCATTTTCTGCAAATCATTGACCCTGGATTTAGGTCAAATAATTGCATCATTTATTAGTTTACAGCTTAACGTAAAAATAAAAATAATAGTTGGTTTGAATACATGTATAAACAGCTTACTGTATGTTTAATGTATTCCATGTAGTTTACATTTCTTTATCATATAGACTATTCAAAACATTATCTTGGCATTACTTATAAGAAAGCCAAATTAAGCTTATTTTCATTGCCTAAAAAATCACCTGAAAGTATTGACGTGTTTGTTCCTTTTACTGTGGTGACTTTCGTTTACGTTGTGTGCAGATATAGTGTCGTAATTGTACTTTTAAAATGCGGAAGATATATCTTTTTTTAAGAAGCCGTACACCTTCTATTTGTGGAATATCAATGAGCCGTACACACAACATGTAAGACGCCGTACATTTAAAAAAATAAAAAAAGTAAGATTTTGTCGTTGATTGGAATCAAAACTAAGAAGAAGTTACATCTACATAATATGTAGATAATGACGGATAAAAACTGACCAGACATGCACTTATTCAGCTGAAATTAAACTATTTCAAAGGGAATGAAGTTGACGGATACACTTATTTTGCCGGTACAAGATGTCATGTTTTACGAGCGATATAAAGTATATGGCACCCTTTCGGAATAATTTTAGGTTTGATTGACGGCGGAGCTTGTTATGGATGAATACATATATGATAGGGCATGTCAGATTCTTAGAAATGTAATAATTGCGATAAAACTTACCCTTTGGTCAAGTTGCTTTAGCCTTTCTCTCGCCTCACTAAGTACCAATATCCGGTGTCGCTCCCATACGGTGGTTTATGTTATGATATTAAATACAATTTATGATATCCTCTTATCATTTCAACCAGGCGTCATCACAAAAGGGGTAAATTGAACTTTTAGCTACAAATGACAACCAACTCCTACCATTCCAATAGACCAATTTCCACAAAACATCACAGGAATGATCCTTTGGTGATCCTCTTTCAAAATTGTTTAAAGATTTAAATTCCATTGAGAACTTTGGTTGCTGCAGCATCAGAAAGTGAGAAAAATACACACATTTTAAAATCCTTTTCCTCCATAATCTGCTTGTGCGATTGCAAGGTAATTTGGTAGAAATGTTCCTTAAGTGACCCTCTAAATAAACTGTTGAAGCCATATGGATTTCGTTGAAAAACAGGGCAGCAAGGCGGCATCAGGAAAGGTGCAAAATGACAAAAACTTTATAATTCCATTCTTATTAAAGTTCTTGTTAGATTTCAAGATATAAATGGCCTTAACTGATAAGCTGTTTCTTGAGAAGTGTCCACTCCTTGCAGTTTCATTTGCACTCCTTGATCAAATTTTCCCAGATATTTGCAGTTAAATATTTGCTACTAATTTACTATCAATTAGGTGATCGATTTAGGGCCATCTTGGCCCTCTTGTTAAATGGTACGACCGTTGAACAGAACATACTCGCAATAACACAGACAATTACCGCAGCGAAGAAGAAATCCGAACAATTCCGAACATTATTTTTAACTTTGTTTTTCTTAAAAATTGTCCTGTCGGGAAAATAATCGCAATATCACTGATAATTACCGCAACGAAAAAAAAACGAAATATTCCGAAATGTCGATAGCAGGTACTTTCGTTATTGGTCCAGGTTGTTGTCCTTTTGTCGAATTCGCGAATATTTCAAAGGAATTAACATACGTACATGTAAGGAGAACAAATTCACGTTATTTTGGTATATTTCAATAGAGAAAAGTATTATTGAACGATTCCGTACTTCAAATTCATATATTTGTTCGAATACTTTGAACAAAATTAATTGAAGCGAGGCGATCCAGAAAACTGTGTCTACCCTTATTAATATATATGCATAGAGTAGGTCATATCTATTTTTAAGAGGAGCAAGTCCCTGTGTCTAGATCATCTGGAATCCGCCGTGACCCAGGGGTTAGCGTCTCAAAGTGTAGCTAAACACATTTCATTTACACTCAAGATTGGCCACAAATGTAAGTCAATAAAGATAAATTCCTCTTTTTTAATCATTCTTGACAACAGAATGTAACCCGTCCATAAAGGTTACTTTTCAAAACATTGCAGCATGATGGAATAAATGCTCATAGTGAACCATTTCGACTTTTACAACAGTGTTTACAGTATTACAGTAATACTATATACATTATATTTTTTATTTTTATTGTAATGGATGTTTTTGCCAGGTACCCTCAAAACTATTCAAGTTTTGGTGAACAACTTATAATTTACATAAAAGTAGTAAGACGTAGTGTTGTTGATACACTCTGAGCAGTTCATTAGGACACAGACTAATAAAACAATTCATTCTTTGTTTACAAGAATTACAACATTACAACTGATTTTTCCAGGTGGCCCCTATAAATCACTTGAAATAGTTAGCTGTCATTGTTATAAAAAGGAGTGGAGTTATGTATCTTTTACAAAAGAAGTTTTCACTTTAAAGACGGTACCCTTTTGAAACAACCTGTCAAGACTGGAATCGGTTTGGTACTCATAATATATTCTAAAACAATCTCACTTTAAAAGGCTGCAGTACACCACATGATCGTACATACAGATAGAGTGAACATTCTATTTCACGTTTTCAATTCAGTCAGCTGGAGACAAAGATCCATTTCAAGAAAAACGAAAATATTTCTCGTTTCTACATGTTAGATGACCCAGGTTGCAGTTGTATTTGGTATAACTTGCCTTTCATTGTGTGTTTATCTTAGTTATCAAAATATGTTTTAATTCATTTGAGTGACACGTTTTATATCAAGGTTAACCTGCGCGGCATGCTTAGGCTGATCCTGATCGATAATTTTCGCAGATTCAACACCTTTGGTTTTCTGATGGACAGGCTCCTTTATATTTTAGAAAAGTAGTTCCGGCGATTATGTCATTTTTAAAAATAAGTAGACATGTTAAAACAACAGTTTGTCATAACAGAAGACATGTAAACAAAAATGTATCATACCAGTGTTATATATTCCATGAACTGCTCATTTCAAGATTTAAAAAACAATCACATGCCTTGAACTACAACTAAAACGACGAATCAATGCGGCAATACATTATTACTTATGTGCAGTTCTTTATCTATATTTTCGTGATAATTATTAACGAGGAAACAATTCAAGTGGTTTAAATTGATTTGATTATAAATAGACTTCGTTAATTAAGGAGACCGTAATACACCTTGACCCCTTTCTTCTTTTAAAAAAACCCATTTAGTTTTCATTATCTTAAGATCTTAGAAATAATATTTAGGAAATACGAAATTGATGTGAGCCGCATTTTAAATACCGTTTTAACAGTAGATTTAAAGTTGTACCATTTCACTTAGTTAACCAACATATGTGTTTCTTATTTTTCTCGCACCAGTACTAGACACACAGCAACTGCCAGGGCTATGAACTCACATGCATCTTAATCTACGTAATCCAAGTATAACGTCGATAAATGACATAGATACAAGTTATCCTAAAGTAAGTATCGCGAAAAAATAAAAAAAATGACAATTTGTTTTATAGGTGTACAACATTAAATATAGCGTAGAAGAATATTTAATATTACAAAGATTAACATGGACTAAATGGGTTATATAGAAATATGTTACACTAAGACGCGTGACTTTGAGTGGATATACTTCATTCATGAGTTAATTAGTTAAGACAATATACACAACACTCTCCCCTTTCAAATGTAAAGTCATCAACTCAAATTCAAGTTTGCAATCGCAATCATGATTACACATGCGGAAAGTATGCACATATTGCTTTAATTTGTTCAGTTTGTTAATGACACCTGAAGAAAGTATGCACAAACTGCTTTAACTTGTCCATGTATGTTGCGCGTGATCAAGTCACGTAGACAGCGTAGAAATACATTTTATGTTTTAATCATGTAATACATATATTCTAACATAAAATTTCTTTCGAGTTCTTTCTTTTGGGCAAGTGTTGTCGAATCAAATCCATTTTCCGGCTTCATATACCAATACGTTACCGCATTTTGATTTTTAGACACGAACTATTTTGCGGTTTGAAAGGACCGACATGGGTATAAGCTGGCAACAGTCCATTCATTTAAACAAAATATTCCACAGATCATCCACTTTCATTGACATTATATACGATCTGCAACTACAAAGACATCTCTCTGAACCTAAGATGGTGTTCAGAAACCGAGTGCTGATATAGAAAGACAGATCTGAAGTAATTCAATGCCTATATTGTAAAACACAAGAGTAAATTCCAGTCTCAAAGTGATGATTGTCATCGGTGTTCGAATACTATAGCAATTTGCTCTAACGAGCCCCTTTGTAAAAACGGATGTTTTCAGGTCGTTCTAACACCCGAGCACTCGGTCGTGCACCAAGCTAAATCCTGTGATTTTATTTGTCGAGTGCTCGCTGTGACAGTTATATACAAGTACACCAAATGTTTAATTGAATTTCTTTCTTTACTCCCATTTCTGCGTTATAAATGCACAACGTTATTAGTTACTGTTATTGGTGTTTCAATACATTCTAATAGACCCATGCGTGGATATTTATATAGTAAGTGTTGAGAATCAATTTCCTCTGACACAATTTTGGGCAATTTATACGAAAGTACTTGCATCTAAATTAGGGTCGTTTATATCGTCACGTCCTTTGAGATGGTGAACATGATGTGTTCATTACTGCAATACTGTGCGGTCAATGTGCTATGTATTTAGATATGTAATGATACGCGAAGTGAATGGTGTTTATTGGTTTCAATATTTAATTAAGAAAAAGAAAGACCTAAATTATCTAGATTTTTTTTAATTGTGAACGCCTAACATTACATTGATTTAGATACATACTATACTAAAATAGAACTAGCGATGTTTCGTTTCAATTTAATCCAGTTCTTTAAAGATCGTTCAACACTAATATTCTACCAAGTTCACCTTAAACAGCAACATTTGAAGTTTGTTTTCTAACACCCAATATGATTTTGAAAAATCTTATTGTGTAATTTATTGACCTCATTATAGTAATTTTCCCAAAACCTCAGACCTGTACGGTAAAATTAGAACAACCAGTCTATCAAAAAGGAAAGTTTTGTTTTTAGATTAAGATTAATTTTCTTAAAAAGGATAATAAACTATTCGTTTCTCTTAAAGCCTGCCCAGATAATGATTTGATAGCACAACGGACATTTCCTGTCTTAATTAGTGTTACACCTAAATAAACTAAACTGTCACCTTCTTCAACTTTAACATTATCAATGAACCACTCAACATTATGTCGTCACTTTCTGTTTTCAAATACTATTTGTTTTGGTTTTATTTACATTTTTTTCAGACTCCAACTAGTTGAATACATATTCTAAATGCCCTTGTAAGCTATTTGTGTCTGTTGTAAAGACGACAATATCATCTGCAAATAGCAATAGATATACTAAGAGCTTATTTAAATCAGACTCGGTTAAATTATTACAATCAAGTGACTCGATTACATCGTTTACGAATAATACGGAACAAAAACAAAATGGGGTTTAACGTTCAAAGGTTACACGTGTGAGATTTTGTTATTTTTTTTCAATAACCGAAGTACTACTGGGACGTTATTCCTGATACCAGCCAGATAGTCGATAACCACAAACATAGTAAGATACACAATAATCCGCAGTGGAACCGGGCTTCCTGTGTTAGATCCCCAGACGCAGTGCTGTGATCATGGTGGTGCTCTCGGACAAGGCACATTTCCTAGCCTAGTACTGGTTTGATTACTTTTATGATCAATACGTTTGACATACCGCTTTTTATACATACTAAAAATGGCGACTCCCATGAATTAAGCGAGTTTCAATTCAGAATGTGGCATGTACAACACAGTACCCTTGTAATCAAATAGTTAAAAAACATTGAATAATAGTTATTATATCACAAGTACTGTGCCCATTGTCTTTTTCAAATCATTATGACAAAACACGTTGTTACTATGCCTTTAAATACTTAAACTGCTATACATTTATAATTCATCACATCTTAAGGCTTGGACGATCAAATGGACTTAGTGACACATACTTGGTCTGAGACAATGTTCACACCTTTAAACTGGTGGTTTGATCCTCAGCCGTTTTCAATTTGTCTTTTAGTATCGATCTATTTATATTCAAAACTCATTTTCCACAATTGAAGATATGATTGGAAAATCAACAATTTCTCACAATCCATATGTTCATGTCACATTCTTTATGTATCAAACTCCATCAAGGTGCCTGTAAATGTTCATAACTTCACATGTAATCACATGAGTGTGGTATTTGATAGTTATATGTTAATATTATATCAATAAGGTAAGTTATGATTAACAAAATTGTTATCACACAATAAACTTTTTATACTTGTTCCAAAGTCACAAACTTTTATTTATATTTCAGTTATTTTCAGTCCACTTTATTTGTGGTCAACCAAGCAATCAAAACCAATTTCCTGTCCCTAATATGGCTTATTATATACAGGAGACAACACCAGCAAGGACACTTCTTGTATGACAGTCAGTTGTGTCTGTAAAGGTAGATACAGCAAAAGCTGAATAGTCGTTAATTCCCCTCATGGAATGCGATTCCGAGCCAAACCTGACCTACACAAGCTACATTTCATCTCCTTCAATGACCAACTATATACTCATAACTAAGAATTCCGAAACGTCTTAACTATCTTTGCTGAATGATTAAACCATGGCTGAGAGAGGTTTTTCTATAGCCGGTCCACATTGTGCTAAGGGCAATGAGTTAAACATTCAAGATTTCATGAATGGGAGGAAACAACTTCCATAAGCAAGACAATAGAAACTTGATGGCTTTGATAGCTGGTGAGCTTATTCATGTGGAGCGGGCAAATTTGCGACTAAAGTACTTACCGCACTCTGACAAATAATTTGGCATTTAGTCATTGGAAAGAATAATCAAAGCGCCAATGGCACTGTAGTGGCGATCGTATGGAAAATCCTGCAAAGTAACAAGCAGTATATCGGTGTAGGGCTTGCGCTTTTCAGAAATAGTGCACTCTGGTGCGGATCAATTTGGGAATGTATCAACCCTGCATCTGTTGACAGTAGAATAATGTTAGTTTGCCAGAATGTTGTCTTGGTGATTGTTTAGTTACGTTCTGAAACTGGTCATGATGTGTTCAAAATAAGGCCATTCCAAATTTATGAAAAATCTAGTTGGTACTCGATAGACTAGCTACCGTTTTAGCTCATTAGAATGGCTATTTGTAATCTAAATTGTTCGGGTAGTCACATGTGTATCACCAGGTCGCTAGGCCATATTAAGATAAAATATTGTGTACGCTTTAGAAATAACAAACACAAAACATGCACAAAAAGCACAATTTCACTATTTACCAAACTGTTCAATTTATAAAAAATATAGGCATATATGATAATGCTCGATCTCCAAACTAAATAAGGCTACACTTTCAGCATTGATTGCTAATTGACTCTAGAACGTGTAGACGTGTATACATAACGTGTGTACACACTGCCATCGTGTGTCCTTTAAACCTTTGTAAACCATTCTTATCATCTAGACGCTTTCATATATTTAAACAACTACAAAATGAAGCGTTTAAAATATTGAGATTTAAGAACACCAGTTTCGCGAGCTATTTATAGAACCTTTTGGAATTTCCAGATTTTAGTATCATCAGAGTTATTCGCCGTTATTTGCAAGGCAGAACGCGCTATGATATTTATTATCTGCCTAATCATGACGACGATACTATTTACATAGTTTAACTCTATGTAGATAATGTCTCGATAAAACTCAAATATTAGTAATAATCCGGTTTACTGACATAATTATTATTAATCGCGTATCTGCATCAATGATGGAACTATAACGGATGTGAGTAAATTAGTTTGCAGTAAGGAAAATAAATATCAACCGATTTTTCAAAACCGACTATGTAAATATTGTTGGTTGTTGTTGTTTCTGTTAGCATGGTGGCGATTGTCAAACCAATTGCCACAAAAACTATTTTATTGTTCATCTTCAGAGAATCAATGATTGAAGAGAACACGTTAGATAAGGTTATTTTAATTAATACAGAAAATGTTTTCTGTTTTATTCAATACATTCTACACTGACATTGCCAAGAAATACAAGTTATTAGTATTTTGATTTAACCTGGTAGGCTGCTGCCTGCTACCTAACAGTAAAGTGCTTACAGGTAAATCATTGTTAGATTCTTTCTTGTATAACCCTTTCCACATACAGACGCTTTCTGACGGCTTCTGGAAACATTAGTGCAAATGGAACAAATGCTTAAAATCTGCAAGTTCTCCTGTTGCCACAATGTTTTTAAATGTATTCAATAATTATATTTAAATTAATTGAGAATTTTGGTATTTTTGCCCATAGGTTTTCAAAGCGTTGCTGCCGATTTGATGGAGGTGACATATATATGAATATTATAGACAATAGACTATTGAATTCTGAGATAGAGTAAAATATACTTAAAGAAAAGAATAAATTGTTCAGTAAAAGGAGTTTTTATTTGTCCTAACAATGTTTTTCACAATGCGTCAGATGTTTCAAAACTCATCCTCATCAAATTAAAAACAGAAAAGTAGGCTTATCTGACAATATAAGAATAATAGACTTTTTAGTTGTAAATGATGATACAGGTACATGTAATTTCCGTTTTCTTAACACGTTCCCATTCAACAGTTTATTATTTAATATAGTTGTAAACATGTTGACAAAAAGGGTAATTGCTCATTATGAGAAATATTTCCCTTTTGTCACAATGTTTTCAAAATGTGTCTGCTGCAGAGGCATCTGATAGCATCTACATGGATAAAAGGGTAACCCTTTACCACTTATAGATGTTTCAGAATCAAGCGACATGTAAACACATAGTGAGGGAAAATCAGAAATTTCTCATGATGATTAATTTCTACTTTTCCCACTAAGATTTGCATTGAATCTCAAAATCGTACTTTCTTACAGTAATCTGATTAAAATTCTTTGTATGTGAGAATATGAGAATAAATATAATATTTACAAAAAATAATGTTAAGATTTGACCTTTATTGTAACACTTTTCTTTTTTTTTAAATCAACTTCATGCCGAAGGCTTAATGTTATCTAGTGATCACTCACTGTACGGAGTGCGTCAAATGGTCAAATCTTCTTCTCTGAAACTGGTGGTGTGATATTAACCAAACTTTACATGAATATGTTTTTGGTGAACTTCATCAAACATGGTACAATGGCTTAATTCTATATAGAACTTTAGTTGCCGGGTATCAGAAAGGCGTGGAAATTGCAAAACTTTAAAATTCTTTTCCTCTGAATCCGCTTTCCAAATTCCAAGATAATTGAATAGAAATTTTCTTTGGGTGACCCTCTATAAAATTGACCAAGCCATATTGATTGGTCGAACAACATGGCAGCTATGAGGGTTCAAGAAAGGTGCAAAGTGACAAATTGTTCATTTTAATGGAATTTCTTGTCTGCTTTCAAAATAAAGAGGTAGAAATGATCCCTTAGTGCGCCTTATTCAGTTTGTATATCTTGCTGGTTTTTAGGCCAAGTTCGAATATTGGTCGAATATTGATCGTGCTAGGTAAAAACTGGAGGTCACTAGGTAAAATTGAAGGAAAATATTGTTAACACTCTGGAGGCTGCATTTTTAATTCAAGCATGTTGACACTTTTCAGAATAACTGGCTTGATGATATTTATGTTTTGCTTCAGCAGCTTGAAACCTTGTCAGAATTTATCTAGGGCATTTTCCAATATGGGTCATGTCGGTATGAAATCAAGGTCACATTGTCAATTTGAAGGAATTTCTTGTTAACACTTGAGGCCGCATTTTAAACTTGAATAGGTGTTTGTTTTTATATAAAAGTAATATTTGAATATGGGTCATGTCTGATCAAAGATTAGAGCAACTAAGGCAAATAGAAGGAAAATATTGTTACCTGTCTGGAAGCAGTATTTTTAACTTGAGCCTCCTGAAATTTTGTTAGAAGGATTGTCATGTGATGATATGTAGTCTAAATTCGAAAATATGTCGCATCACATACACTAGGCTAAATTGAAGGGAAATCTCGTGTTTGCTTATCTGACCAATACATTTTAACTATATGCTTATCTTATTGGCTTCAATGATCTGATACAAGATATGTTTAAATATGACGACTCAATAGGGCAGATAAATTGTGTCACAGATGTAAAACATGTTTCATACTCAAATGGTTATGGTTAAATCTGGGAAAACCAACATGTTGTAAACCAAAAACAGTTCCGGACGAACTATGTGAACAGATTAAAAGAGAAGTATACTCAGAATTGGAAAAGAAGTTGGAAAATAATCATATGTAAACTACTATAAGGATTTTAAACATAACGTTTGTAGAGAATTATAGATTACTGCCATTGACATCTCAATATTTAGAAAAGCTGTAGCAATTTTTCATCGCACACCTTGATAAGCGAGAAAGGCAGATATTTCAATATTTCAAGAGAGTTTAGAAACTGTGTTTTTTGTGAATGCTATTTTAAAGATGAATTCCATGTTTTACTAATTTGTCCCTCGTGTGAAAATCTCCGCAACACAGATATACCTCAACATTTTACTTACAACATAACTCAATATAGCTGCATAAATTTGATGTCTACCGAGACCGTAGAAAATATTCGAAATATTGCTATGTATTTTGCAATCAAACAAAGAAATGACTCTTTGATGGGTAAAGAGTAATTGTTATGTACATGTATATCAATATCTCGGCGTTCTGTAAACCATTGGGAATATGATAAACTAAATTTTTATATAAAGAGATAGTAAATCAATAAAAAAAATCCTTTGGGTAAGTTTGAATGAATTGTAATATATATTTTAAATCATTCTTCATTTAAATTGACTCAAAATATGATTCTTTTTTTTATAATAATGCAGTTCTATAGGCGTATCATTATTGGTTGAATTGTAAGGTAACACTATTCTATAACTATCATTTCTACCATTGTACTTCATGTATTGTATATATTATTGTATATGGGCCGGTGACCTGAAATTCATAAATAAAGAATTGAATTGAAATGACGGAAAAATGGGTTATTGTTGTTGACTATATGGTTGACATAATTCAGGTGAGCGATCCACGGCCACTATGGACCTCTTGTTTCAGCTATAACATGTTTTTCCTGGATAATTTACAAGTACTACTGATCCATTTATCCTGACATTAGTCAGTCAATATTTGCTTACCCTAAACGCCAAAGAGGGCAGCCATTACTACCATATTTTTAAGTCTTTAGTATGATGTGGCCGCAGATCGAACCCGCTACCTCTTGTACCCGAGACGGACGCTCTACCAATATACAACCAAGGCGTTACTCAATTGGTAGAAGCCATATTGTCTGAAAGACTTTGCACTTTTTTAGCATCAGGTTAATTGAACTTTAAGCTTTACATGATATATACACCTAATCCACTCAAATGTTCAAGCCGTCTTGATCTGTTGAAACCTATGGCAGTCATGTAGAAGCCATATTGATAGGTCGAAAGACATAACAATCTGGCGGTGTCAAAAAAGTGGTCAAAAGAACTTCAAATGACACCTTCTAATTCGCCTAACCAATTACAACCAAACGTCATAGGAATGTTAATTTGGTGGTCCTCTTTCGAAAGTCTCGAAAGATGCAAATTATATCTCTAACTTCGATTGCTGCAGGATCAGAAAATGGAATCAAATGCCTAATTATTTAAAATTCTTTTCCTCTTAAACAGCTTGTAGAATTCCAAGATATGGCAGGAATGTCTCTTAGGTGACCCTTTATACAAACTGTTGAAACCATTTTGATTTGTTGAAAATCATTGCGACCAGGTGGCATCAGAATAGGGGCAAGATTACAAAACGTTATAATTCCTTTCTTCTGAAAGTTCTTTTTATCAATTTTATGATAATTTAGCAGAATTTTACACAGTGCCCACTCCTTGCAGTTTCACCCCACCTTAATAAAAAATTCCCCGATTTTAGAAGTAACACATGTGTTACTATACCATCATGCAGACGATCAATTAAGGGTAATCTTGGCCCTTTTTCTAAAAACATAGCTCATTATGAATGTATTATAAATTTGCTGAGAGTCTTTACTTTATTATTTTCTGTTCGTAATAATAGACGACAGTAATACGAATTCCAAACATTTGATGATCATGTAAAACACATGACATGAAGATTATCAGCGTCTAATCAATTACTTTTAATAACATTTGTTATTACCAAAGTATGCTCTTTAATTTTTGTTTACAATCGTTTTACGATTTTTTCGTAAATAGGTAGCACCTATAGATATATAATATAGAGCAGAAGGTAGAATGGTTCCCCTTGCTTCAATACAAGTGTCATTTCAAAACAGTCGGACAGTTTGTGAGTAGAAGATATTTTAACACATGAAGTAACACGTTCATATATTGATTTAACAATGTTCAAGAATTAACAATAGTGACTGATACCAGTCTCGATTTCGATGAGTGTCTTTGGAATTCGCTTACTATAGCAATTGGCTTGACGAACCCCTTGCTAAAAAGCGATCGTTGAACAATCTATTCATAAGTGTACACAATTTCTGAATACACAAGGTGCAGAATGTTCTCTATACAAACTTTCTCTAGGGCCTAAAGCAGACAACTCTTGAAATCATTGTGGCAAAAGGAGAAACTGTTCATCTTAAGAAATGTCTCCATTTGCCACAATAGTTTCAACTCTTTTCAATAATTATACTTTCATTGATAAAGATTTTCTTTAGTGTTGCTTTAACGTCTTCTGATGCATAGTTGTTATATGTGGGAAAGGATTTAAAATGAATTTAACAATGGGTGTAGGTTACCTCATTATGTTAAAATTCCCTCATAAAAACAACTTTTAATTCCTCAGCAGATTGTGAAAATATGAGAAATAACTGAAAAAGAGCTAAATACATTCTATATTTGAGGTTTTTTTTTTGGAAAAGGTACAACTTCGTTTTTAGAATGGGTCTCGTTAGAGCCAATTGCTAAAGTAAGCGAAATCTGGGGACACTCATCGTTTTGAGACTATAATATAGACTAGCTTTAGCCCCTGGCCATAGTAGTAAAATCATTTTCGGAGTTGGCAGCCTGCCAATTCCTGTTAACACCTAATAACGTATTTTAGGGTAAGGCTGCCATTTAAAAGGTTCAGATCTCCCAAAAGAAAGATCATTATAATGTTGTTTGGAACATCAGAGAAACACTTAAGGCGTGAGTACTCCAATATAAGTTTAACAAATGTTTTAGAAATTAATGCGCCGAGGGGTCAAATATGGAAGCTTATTAACATTCGCGAAGTGGAACGGAAAAGTACAAAGAAATCGCGTGATAAATGCAGTAGCGGATTCACCGGAGTACACATAGGGCCCGTGCGACGAAAAATAATGGTAAGCAAAGAAGTCGCGTGACAAACGCAGTGGCAGATTTAGCGAGGGCCCGTGCCCGCAAGCGTTGTGGAGGTATCAACGGCATTCTCGTAAGAATGTTTGTCTTAATGATATCTAAGTCAAGTTCGAATATGGGTAATATTGGGTCAAAAAGTAGATCAAATACTAGGTCAAATTAAAGGGAAATCATGTTAACACTCTGGAGGCTGTATTTTAAACTTGAGCATGTTGAAACTATATCATAATACGGGTAAACAAATCGACGGTGAAGCCGGCGATGATTCCCGTCAATAGGTAATGTGTATGAACTTTGCAAAATTTTGCTATACCGTCTTTCCAAAAATTGTGTCCAGAATGGATTTTTAGATGCAGTCACGATTCTGCTACAATGCTACGTTTTGATTGGATGAAAAGAAAATATCGAAACAAAAAAAACTTCTAGAGAAAATAATTAAATACGATAATACGTACTCGATAAAGGAACGAGCACAAGTAATTTTATGTGTGATCATTTCCGTTTAATAACACTCGTCGTCTATTTCTAAAACGAGCTCAAATATTACTCGTAAGGGTTTTTTGACCTTTGACCTTTGACTTTCCAGAAGTTATAAATCCAAATTCCTGTAATTGACGTCATTCTATTAGTGGTGCAGAGGTAGAGCGTCGGCCTCTTGTATCAAAGGTCCCTGGTTCGAGTACCTTGATGAGCGGGTCCTGACTTTGGGATTTTTTCACACAAACGGCGTGAGTACTGGTTAAGTCTCCAGGAAGCAGACATCGAGCGTGATTAACATAAGCTGAAAGCTTGTTTTTGTTTCACAATCGATGTAAAATAAATAAGTTTAAACTAAATGAACCAAAAGGAAAACGATAGAAATTATACGAAACGTTAATTTGACTTGTCACAAATGTAGTTCCGTGAATTATGGAATCGTTTTATTTGAAGTACTTTATGAAGGGCAAGTTGATTATTTGTTGTAGATCTACCTGTCATCATAATTTCATGGATGTAAAAACTTAGCTATATTTTAAAGTTAAATATAAGCTTAACCTGATGATGATTTTTATTTTCTTTACTTAGGTCGGTAGGACTCGTAATTGACGTATATAACTGATCGTGCTGCAAGCAAGGGGCTAACTGAAGTTCGGGGGGAATTATGCACCAATCACAACATATAATAAATGTTTACCCGAAATAGGTAGCACCTATACTCATATTACGAAAAAAAAACATTAATGGGTTTTTTCGCTTATAGGTAACAGGTGTGAGATTTTTTTTTTTGTTTTTTTTCTTTTCAATAACCCATGAAGCTTTCTGAAATGAAACTGGAAAAATCCATGGGGGCCGCCATTTTGGATATGTATAAAAAGCAGACGTAAAACACAGATTGAAAATTATTGTCGGCTTTTTAATTATTTCTTTTTAAATCGGTATTTTGGGTATGTATAAAATGAGCAGAAAACACGGATTGAAAATTATTGTCGTCGTTTTAATCATTTTTTTTTTAAATCGATATTTAAGATCATTAGAGTGCTGTGTTATGTGGGAATTAACATTTGTACGAAAACTTAAAAATAAATGGAAATCTGTAAGAAATGTGTTTTCCCGTTCGTCAAAAAAACGACAGCATTAGCCTTCTACGACCGAAACTAAATTTTGACTGTATCGTAGCCAAAGAAGGACGTGACGTCATTTCCGTTACACTTCATCTTGGCGTAAAGTCAATGGAGCGACGTCGTTTCCCGCAAAAATGTGATATCAACATGAAAGACCCCAAATTCCTATACATGAGCTATTGACTCACTCATTCAAAGTATAATTATTTATCAAACATTGTGGCAAAAGGATAACTTTCTCATAAGGAGCAATTGTTCTTGTGGCGACAATCTTTTCCTAAATCGTCTGCTGCATAAGCCTCAGAAACCGTCTCTAATAGAGAAAGGGTTTAGCAGAAATGTGACCCCTTACATAATTTGTTCCAGTCATATTGACTGGTTGAAAAAGGCAGTCGCCAGGTGGCATCATAAAAGGGCTGATCTATTTGCTTCTTTACCATAATGCAGGTGATCGATTAAGGATCATCTTGGCCCTCATGTTTTAACCTCGTTCATTATAAATGTATTCCTTGATTTTCTGAAAGTCTTTACTTTATTATTTTCTGTTCAAATAATAGACAACAGCAATACGAATTCCAAATATGTTTTGATAATGCAAGAAACATGACATTAACATTATTATTGTCTAGTCAATTACTTATAAATCCTTTGTTATAGCCAAAGTATGCTCTTTAATTTTTGTTTATAATTATCTTGCGTTTTTTCGTAAATAGGTAGCACCTATAGATTGGTCATGTCCGTTCAAAATCTAAGTCACTAGGCCAAATTGAATGAAAATCTTGTCAACACATTTTGTGTAAAAGTCACATTTTTTAAAATTTGAATGTTATCTTTATATTATCTTTATGACATCTAGGCCAAGTTCGAATATGGGTCATGCCGGATTAAAAACTAGATCACTAGGCCAAATTGAAGGAAAATATTTTTAATACTCTGGAGGCCGCATTTCTTGCGTAAGCAGCTTGAAACTTTGTCAGAATGTTTGTATTGATGATATCTAGTCCATGTTTGAATATGGGTCATATCGGGTAAAACAAATAGGTCACTAGGCCAAATGAAGGAAAATCTTGATAACACTCTTGAGATTGCATTTTGAATCATTTTAGAATAATTTTCTTGATGAGTGTTGCATTGTTCAAACACTTTCACCCAGTCTAGTACATGATTTAGAGAATTATTTCTACTTGATGGAAGTTGATTTTACATTGATATATTTTTTAATATAATAAGTCAGAAACTTCAAAATATTCTGCCTAAATCTGCTGTCAATATTCTTTTGATTGTTCGTGTCTTAAATGTGTATACTTGATAGCTCTCGCGTTCAGGTGAACGATATAGTGCCAAAAAGGTCCTCCTGTTTTCAAATTGTCTGTTTTTATAATATTTTCTATTTTTGATATGATCTTTCAACTACTTAACAATAAATACATAAACATAAGCTGCAATTGTTATTTCCTTTTACATTTCCCCGACTTCTTCAACTTCCCTGCAGCCCCCGGGCCGTCAGCACTTCAGTGCTTTGATTACAATATCGGCATTGCATTTCTATACTTAACACCATCTCGGGTTCAGAGAGATGTCTTGGTAGTTGCAGACCGTGTATACTGTAAATGAAAGTGGATGATCTGTGGAATAGTTTTCAAAAATGAACGGACTGTTGCTAGCTTATGTTGGTCCTTTCAAACCGCCAAATAGTTCTTCTTCAAAAAGAATATGCGGTAACTTGTAGGCATATCAGCCGTAATATGGATTTTATTCGACATCACTTACGCAAAAGAAAGAACTGGAAAGAAATGTTATGTTAAAACTTATGAATTACAGGATTTAAAATAAAAATGTATTTCTACGCTGTCAACATGACTTGATGACGCGCATCATGAACAGTATGTGCATATTTTCTTCAGGTGTCATTAACAAGCTGAACAAATTAAAGCAGTATGTGCATACTTTCCGCAGTTGTTATTAAGATTGCGATTTCAAAATTGAAATTGAATTGATGACTTTACATTTGAATGGGGAGAGTGTTGTGTATATTGTCTTAACACATTAACTAATGAATTAAAGTGTATCTACTCAAAGCACCGCCTCTTAGTGTAACATATGTCTATATAACCCATTAATTTCATGTTAATCTTAGTAGTATTAAATATTCTACTAAGCTATTCAGCTGTTCCTTCATTTAATGTTGTACACATACACAACACGGCCCTTATGTTTATTATTTCAAAATTAATTCGCAGCGTGGTGCAAAATTGCTAGGACGCGCGCAAATATGCCACCATCTGTTGGTTTTAGTAACCAGATAATGTAGATACAGATTGTTTATTATGTTTGCCTTTATATTTTAATTGGAATTTCAATTTAGTTTTCATTGTTATGCAGCGACCTTTTGGTTTTGATATAGCATGCATTGTGATTCATACATCAATGAATTCGTAAACTATGTAACAACCTCTGTGAAATACCACCAGTTAAATAAAGGTGTTTGCGATAGACCCTCAGATGGACATACCACGGTCTTCTGTGATAAAATCAAAGTACTGAAAGTACTCGTAACGAATTATTGAAGCTTAAAGTTAATTTTACCCCTTATATGATGACTCCTGGTTTCTATGATTTCATACCCAATCAATAGTTTAAACAAATTAGAGCCGAGGACCAATGAAGTAAGATTTCTATCTAATATATTGAAATCAGACAAGCATTTTCATGAAAATGGATTTTAAAATCGTGTCATTTTGCCCCTTTCCTGATATGGCCTGGCTGCCATGTATTTCAAACAATCAATATGGCTTGTACACTTTGTTGTAGAGGGTCAACCAATAATCATTTTTACAACATAATATAGGAATCTGACAAGCAAATTCAGAGGAAAGAATTTCAAATTAATTTTAGACATGTTGACGTCTTTCTGATGCTGCAGCAGCCAAAGTTATCTATGTAATTTAATTCTTCGAACACTTTTGAAAGAGGACCACATAAGAAACATTCCTGAGAAGTTTTATTGAAAGTGATCCTGTTGTTTATAAGGAGATGATGTTTAAAGCTAAAAGTTAACGACGGAGGACAGACGAACAATGAACAGAGAGTGATCAGAATAGATCATCTCGAGCTACATGCTAAATATCAAAGCTCTAGGTCTAAGTTTTCCCTTTTATATCTCTTCGTAAATCATGACAGTAAATGGCAGCCACAGTTTTGCATGGAATTAATTTCTTTGAATTAATTTGAAGGAAGATCACCCAAGGATCATTCCAACCAAGTTTATTCAAAATACATACAGTGTTTTAGGAAGAGATTTTGTTAAATATTTGTTGACGATGCACAGCTTCCTGTTCGAAATAGTCAGGGCATACTGGAACCAGATTCTATACAGAGAAACATACAGAAAGTCTGAGCAGATTGTGTACAGAAAATAATCTGGTTCATTGGGACATAGTTCTACCTCAATTCTAAAAATTGATATTTTATAAGAAGACGAAGAATGATTATTTGATTGATTGGGGTCATATCACGGTTGCCTGTTCACCTACTCATATATTTCATGGTTTTCTAACACCAGTACCCTACACAGCATACTCTCCAATCAACTGACTGCTTTTCCACATTAGACTGTTAGCCCATTGGTGAAAGACCAATGACACTTGTCACATTGACTTTTGTCAAACGTCGGAAAGATCGATGGCCGAGCTGGGGTTCGAACTCATAACCCCTAGATTGCCAACCCGCGTAACAACTGAGCTACCGGGGCTCGGCATGAAGACAATGAACACAATCTGTACATAATTTTGCAAAATGTTTAAAATAGGTTGAACAAACGCATATAATATATTGTACAGAAGCAAGAGGCCCAAGAGGGACAGTATCGCTCTACGGCCATAAGGCAAACATTCAATCTCCAAACAGCCCTGCTCCCTGGTGGCCATGTTCTTTATCAACCACCATGGCTTAAAAGAATATTGTAGAGTGTCACACAAGGAACATTTCTGCAAGATTATTTGAAAATCGGCCAAATAGTTTAGGAGGAGAGGATTTTTTAACTTTTTACTATAGCCAGTTAGGCAAAACAGCCCTGCTCCCTGGCGGCCATGTTTTTCAACCAATCATAATGGCTTGAAGGAATCTCATAGAGGGTCACCCAAGGAACATTTCTACAAAACTATTTGAAAATCGGCCTGACACTTTCGGAGGAGAATATTTTTTAAGTATTTACTATTGTTTTCTTTCGATTGTCATGAAAACCAGAATTTTGGATGAATAAAAAAAACGATGGAATTTAGGAGAGGACAATGAGGACATTCCTATGAAGTTTCAAACAAATTGGCCTAGTGGTTAGGCGGGAGAACATGTTTAAAGGAAAAAGGCTTATGATTTAATACTTAATAATAAATATTGTCTGCAGAAGATGCATCAAAGGTCTATAACACTCTTAAGAGTTACCCTAAAGTGTTGCCTAATCAGTATTTTTTAACCATTCAAAACACACTTTTTGCAGATTTTCCTGAAGGAATTTCCTTGTCCAAATCTTGAAGTTGCATTTTGTCACATTATTACGCTCTGTAAGACTGTCCTCATTCAATTCGGGCCTGTGATCTATATTGTCTGCAAGTTGTTTGTAAGATATCGGAGTACATTTAGTTTAAATCCTTTCCCTCGTGCGACAATTCCGCATCAGACGACTTTAAACATATTTTGTCAAAACATAGAAAATCTCCATAATTGAATGAATAACCTATGTCAAAAAGTGGTTAACATTGTGGCAAAAGGAGAAAATGCACGTTTTGTTTAATTTCTTCTGTTGTCACTATGTTTTCAAAAAGCCGTTTGCTGCAGAGGTGTCAGAAAGCGTCTATATTAGGTAAAGGGTTAAGTAAGGGCACTAGTATCTTCGTTTATTTATGTCTTTAACTGCTCTGCAATCAGGATTGTCTGTAGACTGTCTGTATACACTGAATTTCAAGTTTACTCACTCCCATTTAGTTTTCTGTTTTTCATCTGCAGGGACGTCACATCTCCTCCAAGTTGTTCAATCAAAGCTCTGCAGAAGATAAAATTTATGTTCAGACAATGTTATGATACATTAGCAATAAATGGCATTGTATTATGTACATCAATAATAAGTTGCATATGCGACCAACATTCTTTTTTTATGTTTGACAAAATTCACTGTGACATGAGTCATTCACCAATTGTCTAACAGTATATGTAAACAAAAGCTTTCGGAGGACAGCAAAATCAATTTGTTTGTGCTTGCCAATAAAACAAAACATGTTTTAGGTAGTAAAGAAAACATAACCAAGTACTTTATAAGTCGTAAAAGTGTCATAATTCTTACAAAACCTTTCCTAAAGTATGCACCTTTGGCTGTTGGTGGAGGTTATGATGATAAAAAGATTTTTGTAAGTATTTCAAGCTACATCTCTAATTGTTTTGATTTTGTTTTATTTGATATGAATAACTTAACCAATAAGTCGAAACAGTGGCATAGATCTTTAAACAATCAGCCCATGAGGGCCTTTGCTTTACTGGCATGGTTGCTTGTTCAATTTCAATCCAGAGCATGTGTGTGTGGTGAAGATCGGATAGTAAATGGAGGCTCTACTGTGTTCACAAGCTGTATAATAGCAATTTTGAAAATTTCAAGGGCCATGATACAGTCCTGCATGGACAGATCTTGCTGGTTTGCAAAAGGAACCGAGCTCTCATCAAAATTGAAACTTCTATCTAAGTGTGCTGAAGATCAGATAGTAAATTGAGCCTCTGTTGTGTTCACAAGCTGTATTATAGCAATTTGACAATTTCAAGCGCCATAATCCAGTTTTTCACGGGCGGATCTGGCTGGTTTACGAAAGGAACAGAGCGTTCATCAACATTTAACTGCTATCTAAGTTTGGTGAAGATCGGATAGTAATTTGAGGCTTTATTGTGTTCACAAGCTGTACGATAGCAATTTTGACAATTTCAAGGGCCATAATCCAATCATGCAAGGGCACATCTGGATGGTTTTCGAAAGGAACCAAGCTCTCATCAATATTTAACTACTTTCTAAGTGTAGTGAAGATCGGAGAGTTAGAGGAGGCTCTATTGTGTTCACAAGCTGCATTATAAAAATGATGCCAATTTCAAGGCCCATAATCCAGACATGCAAGGGCACATCTGGATGTTTCTTGACAGGAATCGGGCTCTCGTCGATATTTAACTACTCTCTGTGTTTAGAAAAAATCAGATAGTAAATGGAGCCTCTATTGTGTTCACAAGCTCTAGTATAGCAATTTTAACAATTTCAAAGCCCATAATCCTGTCTTGCATGGGAAAATCCGGCTAGTTTGCGAAAGGGACCGAGCTCTTATTAATATCTAACTCATGGGAAAGTTTGATTTAGATACAATCAAAACTAAAGACTTGATCGCGTTCACAAGCAATTGTTTACAGACGACAGACCCAACGCCATGGTATTAGCTCTTCTGGCCTTTATACAGTTATGTACTCTTTTCTGATGATGTAGGTAATGATGTTTAATAAGAATTTTAAGTGAAAAAGCTATTTTTTATAAATGGTTTTGAAATAAAGTGGGGTTGCACGTAAAATGTTACCAATATTCAAAGTCGAAAAAGGTCAATTGTTCTTACAAAAACCTTGACAGAGCTATTTTCTCTTGTCTGTTGATGGAGGTAATGATGGTGAATAAGTGATGTACGTTTCAAAACAATATATGTAAGTTTGACGCAGAGTAAAATAGCTAGCCTTTTCTTAGAGAGGTCGAGCTAAAAGCAGCCAGTTGCTTGGAAAGTTTGTTGTGTTGAGTACTAGTTTGAGAAAACCAGGAAATGCATGAGTTGGTAAACTGGTCGCCATGATATGACTGAAACATTGTTGAAAACGGCGTTAAATCACAATCAATCAATCTATCACGTTGATAAGATGTTGTGTATGGAGCTATTATAAATTAACCCATCACACATACAGACAATTTCTGACATACTGCAGCAAACAACTTTTTTATGAATTGTGAATAATATAAATGTTTTCCTTTAGCCAGCCCGCTATCATCTTTTTTCAACATTATTCAACTATGTTTGAGAAAAAATAAATCGTTAAAAATCGATCGGTAAAACCATGTCCTAACGTATTCCGTGTTCTGCAGTTAGCCCCATGCTGGCAGCACTTTGAGTGCTTTGATTTTTAACAGTGTAGGTTCAAATCAATCTATTTATTTGCATGTTGATAAGCAGTAGATGTAATATTTAAACAGTAGATTTTGATCCGACTGCAAATAAACAGACTGTTCCTTTTCCCATGAAAGATCTTATATCATCTGTAATTGTGCTGAGATCTAAAAGTAATTTAAACCCTTTCCCACATGCAGATGAATTATGGCGTGTCTGCAGAAGTGAAATTGAATATGAATGTGTGGTAAATGGAGATATTGCTTTTAATGAGAAATTTCTGCTGATGTCACATTGTCATCATCTAATCTAAATGTGCTTTTTTATTAACAGAGATTGTATATAATTTGGCTTCAATGCTGTAGTCCGCTGAAATTCGGAAAGGGCTTATCATTTCTAGATATTTCAAGAGTCATCGGATTTGTAAACAGTTATATTCCAGCACCGCCTAGAGCGGAATTCAGTGCAGTTTTCAATCAATTTGCTCCTCGTTTATTCAGAAAATATGACACTTCTATTTATAGATTGTTCGGCAAACTGTGGAGTAGACGGTGTTAAAGGGATATGCTCCCAAATAAAATTTAAATAAAATTTTGCTGAAAATTTGTTTAAGTGACCTTTAATATAAATATATATATCTGTTATACTCGGAATTTTCCGGAAATAATTCCGGAGGATGCCGGAAAGTACCATCATCACGGTGTAAAATGCACCACAAATAAAGCTGAATACAACATGTATTTTGTAGTATGGACTGAACATGAACAAAATGCCGTTTCGACCATGTAGATTGCCAAATACATTGAAAACAATGCTGTATATGAACACATAAGTTATAATTCACCACGTATATTATTAATCACAAGCACTTCATATATTTAAACATCTATCGAACCTAATAACCAACATACAACGTAAAACGATGAAACTACTGCATACAATAAAAAATACCACCGCATGTATCGAAACACAGACTGCACATAATGTCATTTGTAGTGCATGTAAAGTTGTTATATCTTATCATATAATGGTTATTTTCCTGTACCTTTACACTTTTGCACTGCATATCATTAAATAACCACCATATTAAACGGAAAATTCACTGCATTTAATAAATAATGAATCATGACAAATGAAATGTGTACCTCTTATACATGAAGATGTACTGCTTATAATACAATATCACATAATAAGACAGTAAAGGCGTTTCATAAGTACGCATCTTTAACTTGTATGCACAGATTTTGCGGTTCTTAAATTTCTAGATTTTCAAATTGCACCTTTCCTGTAATGACTGATGTATATTTTGCAGATGATTCGTGCACATGGCTTCAGTATACTAACGCTTATAGTCCTTATCTTTGGCGTGAAGTCACAATCACCATCTCCACAGTATGGTAAGTACATATTTATTATGCAAGGATAACATATATAAAATGACAAGTGGCCCCGGATTGCTCATCTGATTTATGCATTGTCATATGCCATGCCCCGGATTGCTCATCTGAGTTATGCATTATCATATGCCATGCCATCCACACAGACCCAAACATTACTCATATTCTGCGATCATGTAAGCTATTACAAGAGGGACAGGAGGACAAGAATGGATCCATTTCCGCAATGTGAAATAACCAAACTCTATGTTGTCTGTCTTTTGTCAAATCAATATGATTTGTTGAAACTGATAGAGAGACGTTTATGAGACGTAGTATTTCGAATTCAGACTTTTATGTTCCTATTAGATAATGTAACACCATAGCCATATGATGAAAAAACATCCCTGCCCACGTGCGGCCATGTTTTTCGACCAATCAACATGGCTTGAGGGAATGTGGTAGTGGATCACCTTAGGAATATTTCTGCATTTTTTTTTTGGAAATCGGTCTGACACTTTTGCATATTTATTTTTAATTGTTGATTATATCATATCAAGGTAGAACAATCTCGCCCGTTGGCGGACATAGTTTTCGACCAAATAGTTTAGTTTTAAGTAATCGGGAACATTAACACAATAACTCGGAAATCGGCCAGATAATTTCGATGGAGAAGATTTTTACATCATTCACTAAAGCCATATAAGAAAGAACAGTCCCACTCCTTGGCGGCCATGTTTTCGACCAATCAACATGGCTTGAAAGAATCCGATAGAGGGTCACACAAGGAACATTTATACAAAATAGTTGTAAAATCTTTCAACAAGTTTTGGAGAAAATTAATTCAATACAAATCTTTGGGTTGCCATGAAAATCAGTTTTCTACATGTATCCGTAAAATAGACGGAATTTTGTGGGGGACATTGACAGGATGCTTACTATGAAGTTTCATTCCAATTGACCGACTGGTTATAAAGGAGAATAGGTTGATGGACTGACAACGGACAACGGAGACAAAGTTCGATCACAATAACTCACATTGAGCACTTCGTTCTCAGGTGAGCTAAATCTGTAAGAATCATATTTGAACCTAATAGACAATTATGTCACTATTGCGTTAAAACAGTTTAACGTTGTCTTACGATGATCACGTCCCAAGGCTAACAAAATAATATATTCGTATCCATAGTTATAACTATGCACACAAATATATGTTTCGAAAATCCGAAAGATATAAAGTTTCTAAATACATGTTTGAGCACCCTAAACTAAACTAAAAATAACGTATTTACGAAAGAATACACAACAACTGGTACATTACATAGCTCATGATAATGTAACAATGCTTTTATATGTTTCTGTTGACAGATGATGTACTTATTTCTCAAGGCAAACAAGCAAATATGAGTTCTACATTACTATATAGACACCCATGGTCAGCAAAAGGGGCAGTAGATGGTAATTTACGTCAAGACGCTGACGACTGTAGATGTTGTGCCAGCACGAATAAAGGCGCTGGTGAAACATTCACATTAAACCTAGGGAAACCTTACAGAATATCTCAAATAAAGATATATGGTCGGAATGATGCTTCGAACGGTATGGAAAAGTGCATTCTGTTTGTATGGTTTAATTTTACGAATATCGCTTTCTATTCTGAACAACATAATAGTCACAACATGGCAATATTGTTTCTCTGATGATAGGTCAGGCTCGCATAACAAATTATATTCTATCATAAAGTATCGCCATTTTAAAAGTGAAATTGTGTGAAGTTAGTGCATGTTGTTTGGATTCTACACTATAATGGAATTGCCAATATATTTCAGTCAAATTCAAACTTCTAAGAATCAATTCAATGACAGATGTCAGTTTTGTTATCTACTAAATATGTTTAAGAATGCCACGGAAATAATCAAAGTATAATTTGATCGTAACGTGTTTTTACGTCTGAGATCACATTGTTCAGTTCAGTTTGAAAAGGGATTTAGATTTTCAAACGTGACCTCTATTGCCAATCTAAGTTATTCAGACTATTAATTAACTCTGTTTTTCGATTGAACTTTAATATCATATAATACATTTGTTGTGTATGTTGTTGGTAGCTAAAGCCTTAATGAGCTTAATAAAGGTGTTCCAAACTAGTGCTGTATGGACGAAATTACTTATGGTGAAAGAATTTTAAAACATGTCACAGCAGCATGTATTGCAATCTGGCTACAATGTTTAAATGTAAAACAAAACTGCCCGAGTGTATACACGTACATTAAGCATAGCGTAAGGTTTATAACATCTAAATAACTAACGTCTATGTTCCTCCATCTGCGGACACTGGAACACCCGTACGTGTTTATCTGGCTAATATGAATCTACACTGGTCGTAAATGCCTAACGATTGGTATGCATAGGTATGCATAGAGCACTGCTCATGTACTCATTACATTGTGACGAAATACAAACAGTGAGAGTATAACTAGTGTACTTGTTGTACCATCATCTCAAACTGAACATGTATGTATCGTTAACATTATATAAATAAGTATTTCGCATATAGTTTTGGACTATTACAATGTACTAACCAGTTATTGAGCAACTAAGCATATTGCAGAACACATAACACTATCTTACAATACGATTTTTCAAAATGATGTACAGAGAACAACATCGAATACATTGTGGACAAACTATACAGAGGATTGCATTTTATAACATGCTCAATGAAGCATACCTAATTAAGAACCATTTTCGGCTGACGTTATATAGCTAACTCTCAATGTAATATTATAACGGTAGTAGACTATTATGAAATGTACATCCAAATTAATTTGATGTTTGGTACATGCTAATGGTCTTGATCCCTGATATGTGTATATGCTGACAAAATGTTATGTTTGGTACATGCTAATGATCTTGATCTCTGATATGTGTATATGCTGACAGGGGTTAAATCTGAAGCAATGTCTAAGTTTGTTTTCTGTCATGATGCTTTTGGACGAGGGGATCTAGTTGTATAACCTTGTATAGTTTACTAGGTTGATAACATTTTCAGGCATCGATATGTAATTATTTCTTCTCACTCCGATCGAATTCATTGTTTAAAAAATGGCTAAATTATCACGTAACTATAGCTGTGCTTCTGTTATGCCTCAGTCACATTTTCTCTACGGCTAGGATACGGCGGCCGAGAGCCCCCGAAATTGAGAGATACATGCGGCGGCCTCAGGGTCACCCTAGGGCGTATACTTGTCTTTTACAGGCCCGCTGAGTCGCCGCGGGATTATAGAGCGAAGTTATAGTTGTTTTCATTTCTGGGTTCGCCGTATCAAGTAGACACTTCGTAGCCATGCCATAGAGCGGTTCTACGGCGACCATACGTCGGGCGTTTGATGGCCTTGCGTTTGCCGTGCGGTTGCCATAGGGTCTTATGAATAACAATTGACTTCTGCGGACCCCCAAATTATTGCGGCGGCCGCAGGAATTCAACGGGCGCCATTGGCCGTACAGTGGCTGTACGGTGGCATTGCAGTATATGGCACAGTCTGCAGGCAACGCAAGACCCACGCACGGCTCCCGTATGCTCGCTGCACGCCATCCGTACGTGGTATATGTATGACATATGATATGGTAAGATCAATTAATATATGATGTGATATTTAATAAGGCGGCCGTGCGTCATCACTTAAAAGGCCGTACGGCAGCCGCAGGATTTCTTTCTCCACATATTCAAAGTACGCTGTGCAGCTACCCTAACATATGTGACTGCTACAGTATGTGACCGTGGAAATGCTGCGGCGGTCCTATAATTGCTATTGGTCGTAGATAGTTTAGACACCTCGGCCTCCCCGGCAATTGTGACTGAGGCATTAAAAATGAATAAATGTAATATGTAACATAGCTGCCGATAAGTTTCCGCCGTTTGAGCGATTCCCTCATGTTACCTGAATATGCCTCAAATCTTCAAATTATGTCCAATTACTTATAATTGAAAATGGAGCTAGAAAAAGAAGGAAGATCCAATACTGGTTTGAATTATCTACTCGTCGCATCTTAACCGTAACAGGAAAATATATATTTTTAGCTTTCTTGACTGGACTTGAAGTATATCTTAGTAATGGTGAAACACAAGATGAAAACATACTTCACACATTATCAAATAGAGATTACGAAATGATTCCAGTTACTAGAAGTAATGACTACCAGTTTGTTATTGTGAAATCAACTACGAGGAAATATCTAACCATATGTGAGATCCAGGTGTATACTCAAGGTGAGCCCGTCCTAACGTTAAGGTACACATTGGCATGTCTGTACACTGATTATAAACAAACGTTGACAAAGACCTCTAACACGGGTTTGTAATAATGTAACATTGTTTATTTTGATCAAACTGCATCTGATTTTACACTGTTCACAGAAGCAAACTTGTACTTATTCAAAAGGACTTGTTCATATATCTTCCATGTACAGTGCTAGGCTATGTAACTGTGAAAATATTTTCAAAACTCATATATTCAGATCAACAACCACTTTAGAAAGACTATTGACTGTTCTGCAATTAAGACCTAATTACATAAATGTGGGAAAAGTAGTAACTTCTAATCATAATTTATATTTTATCTGAAAATTCATTATTTGATTTATTTCGGATTCACCATATTTTACACATGAGGTTTTCCGTTGCATTGAACCCGATACTTTATATGACGCTATGATACAATACCGTCACAATAGGGATGCAACGAGACTATTTATGAGTGCAACATATTCTTCGATATTTTTGTGCATGCAGATCCCTTTTCAGTTGTATCACAAAGGACAGTATATGGGGTAAAGAATGCAGTGTCAATTTGATCTTTATACTCTATATTTCGAAGCTCGAACCTCAGTTTGGTCAACATTATTCATTTGTTTTCCACCAAAAATCAGCCAGATGCTAGGAAATAATACTGTAAGAAGTAGTGATGCGAGAAAGTAATCACATTGGTTTATGTTCTGGCCGCCGTGAACGGCATCAACTTATTAGCAATCAATAAAGAAATCTATGTTGCGAGTCAAGTATAACGTGTAACAGTTGATATTAACCTGATTCTGGCGTTTCCATAGATAAATAGGGAATATAATGTTGCAGTAGCGATACTGTGTTTGGCAGTGTACATAGAGTGTCGTGGACAAGTGAAATCTCGCTAGACCAAAGAAAGAGAGATGTCAATTTGACCAAGGCCCGAGTTGACAGTACAAAGCCATGTTTCGCTATTGTAACATAATTTGCCTTTTATTATATACCTTATATAACTTCTAAAACATAATAAAGAAAAGATGTATTTCAATGACGTCACATCTTATTTGAGTGGCATACCATTACCATGTATAGTACCGTATTTGACCTAGTAAAATACGGAATGTATCCGTCATGTTTGGTTTGCACATGACAATCTGCTTGTATTTGCACTGTAAATTATATCTCGCGAGACCGAAGATCGAGTAGACAATACTAAGATCTGTATCGCTACTGCAACATAATTGTCCTTTTATTATAAACCATGTACAACTGTTAAGACAGAATTAAGAAAAACTATATAATATTCTTAATATTTAATAACGAAATAACATAATTTGCGCATGAAATATAATTCACTATTGGCTTGTTGACAAGGTATTTACATGTATACAATACGGAATTTAAAGCTGTCGTGTCTGAACTGCGCATATATTTGCGCCGGAAAAGGGGAAAGTATCTCGCAATTGTACTTTACGTTACTTAGGATATATATCTCATTTTGAGTGATATACATACAACACATCGTGATATAAGAGCCGGTACATCACTCATAATGAGATCTATTTCAATTCTAGCACGTTTTTATAACTTAAAGGGATACAAATTAAGGGTGAACTATGTTTTGACATAACGTTGTTTTCCTTGATAAAATCACGTGTAGGCTTTGTCAATTGTTCTTAAACTCATCATGGGCAATTTGTTACTGTCATATTTTAATACAACGTTTTCGACAGCGCCAAAAATGTTGGTAACGCAAGTGAATGACGTCATTTAAAATTACGTCAACGTTGCAATTCAAATTTCCAAACGGAATTTACAACAAAAGCTCGTGACTTCATTGATAAAAATGTCAAGCCCTACGTAGTAACGCATGCGCACTTAAAAACGTTATATGAAAAACACGCGGGAGGGAATTTCAACAACCAAAAATAGTTCCGGAAATTTAGAGTGATATACTGCATTTAGATCACGCTCAATTCCTTCCTTATTTGTGTATAGAACAGAATTTGTCAATAGTGTTAGAATTAGGTAACATATCTCATTTTGAGTGATATACCGGCTCGTATATCACGATCGGGAGTTCAGGTGTGTAATAATTAATCAAGAAGGCCGAATGGCCTGAGTGATTAATTTATACACACCTGAACGACACATCGTGATATAAGAGCCGGTATATATCACTAAAAATGAGATATATTTCAATTCTAGCACTTGTTTATAACTTAAAGGGATACAAATTAAGGTTTTGACATGACGTTGTTTTCCTTGATAAAAATCACGTGTAGGCTATTCTATCGTTACTCCCCATTGTATTTGTTTTGGAAATATTCGATTTTTTCAACTAACAAAATATTTTGAAATCAGTTTTATTAACAGTCTATGTACATTTTATTTTTATTTTACCTTTTTCAATTGGTCTTAAACTCATCATGGGCAATTGGTTACTGTCTCATTCTAACCGCGTCAAAAATGTTGGTAAAGCAGCAAAACAGTTAAGTCACCAATACAATTCAAATTTCCAAACGGCATTTACAACAAAGGCTCGTGACTTCATTCATAAAATGTCAAGCCCAACAGCCAAAAATTGTTCCGGAAATTTAGAGTGATATACTGCGTTTAGATCACTCTAAAACTATTCTTTGTGTATAGAAGAGAAATTGTCAATAGTGTTATAATTGACGATATATATTGGCATTGAGCGAATTAACAAACGGGGAAGTGCATACCCGGCATTATGATATCCATCTTTTAGTAAAGGTCAGGGCAGGTATATTGTGTTGATGTAATATCAAAGATACACATTCATTTACCAGATGTACGATACGATTTGTGTATAACATCTATCCCTTCTACATTTTTCAGAATGTCAAGACCATTTTTATGACGACTGTGTTAAACAATGTGGATATTGTAAAGGCAATGATGTTTGTAATAAGGTCACTGGCGTCTGTCCAGACGGATGTGAACTTGGGTACCAGACAGATAAATGCTTGACGAGTAAGACATTACATTTTGTTTTATATACACAATGTACATTTTCAGTTATAACGTATCTTATTTATATAAATACAAATCGCGTACACATCACACGTTCAAACTATTTATCGCAATGTTTTACTATGTTGACCGATTGCCTCTTGTATCAATGGTCCCGGGTTCGAATCCCGTGATGAGCGGGTTCTGCATTTGGGATTTTTCCACACAAACGGCGCGAGTACTGGTTAAGTTTCCAGGAAGCAGACATCGAGCGTGTTTAATATAAGCTTAAAGCTTATTTCGTAATCGATGTAAAATAAATAATTTTAAACTTTAAACTTATTAAAAGTTATCGATTAAATAGTATAGCTTAAATAAATTAATTTTAACTTGATACGTTGCTAAAACTCAACGATTGATTTGTTTGAAAATAAAATTCAATTTTCCATTAAGGAATAAGACATTCAAGTTTTGTTTTAAACATGGTCAACAGCTTCAAAGCTGCAACGCATAAATGGCTTTTAGTGTGGATCAAATCAGGAACTTAGCAGTCAAAGTTGTTTATGCAGTTATTATGGGTATATATGTGGTCATTTTGATAACATTTATAATGCAATTGAGGATAATAGCCCTTATTCTGTATTAAGTTATTACTTTTTAACAGGATTACTGTGCCAATATTAAATAATGTCGACTTAGATTACGCTTCATGTCTGTTCAGATTGATATTCTGCTTCATTGTTCTGAAATAATGTTCGAAGCCGCAAATAGGTGAATACGTAAATGTCGTTTTAAGTCGCGTATAGTGGGATAAGCGTTAACAAAATAAACAAAATTATAAAATAAGGCGTTGTATCAGGTTGTTCAAGGTGACTTTTACTCCATTAAAACTTGTCACAGCAGTAAAGTGGACCTTTTGTAAACGGAACGCAGCATTCTCGGACATCAAACACTTCATTGGAAAATATACCATTTGTAGACCATTCAAGTGAATATCAAGAGGAACTGCACTGATACGCATCACAAGGTTATTTCTGTGGTGAAATAGTGTGAGAACTGCCCATCAAAAGGTTATTTTTCGTTTTCTATGCGAAACATCATTGACGAGCCGACGAGTCTAAGGATTCAAATGCATTGGTGAAGATGACTAATGAACGATGAATACCAACATGAATTATTGGCATATTCTCGCGTTAATTCTCCTGACAAATAATTGTAAATTATTCCTGTGAAAAGAAAAGGACGAAACGAAGGTTTCAAAAATTAACCTTTTTTTTGACGCCTATGCAACAGACGACTTTTTTTATATTTTATCTAATTTATTCACAATATTTTGGCCATGAAAAAGAAAATGTTTAAATTTATAACATACTCACGTGTTTTTTGTTTTTATTTGTATTTACATAATTGGCAACATTGTCCTTTATTTGCTATTACATTTGGAAACTTTGACATTTGTATCTTACAGCCTGCAATGCCGGTTACTACGGAGATTGTCTGCAGAATTGTTGTATGTGGAAAGGGTCAATGATTAAGAACAGATTTTACCTTAACTTGAAAATATTCAAATAATACACATAGAAACAATGTTTTATCGCTTACAGTTATGTGATAACTTACATGATACGTTTTTCTCCATATTTTATCTAATTTATTCACAATATTTTCGCCACGAAAAGAAAATGTTTAAATTTATAACATACTTACGTTTTATTTGCTTTTATTTACATAACGGGCAACATTGTCCTTTATTTGCTATTACATTTGGAAACTTTGACATTTGTATCTTACAGCCTGCAATGCCGGTTACTACGGCTATTGTGTAACACCCTGCGGTAACTGTAAACATGTTGCTGATTGTAACAACGTGAATGGACATTGTTCGATTGGATGTAAAGCTGGATTTGAAGGGGATCTTTGTAAAACAGGTAGGGTTATCGTTATACACAAGATGTGACAATAAACAATGAATCGTTCTCAAGGAGAGCCAACCTTAAGATGCATCATACCAGAACTTACAGTACGTAGTTATCCTGGCAATGATATACAAGTACTTACAGTTATCCTGTCAATGATGTATCTTATCAGTACTTACAGTACTTATAGGTATCCTGTCAATAATGTATCATACCAGTTCTTACAGTTATCCTGTCAATGATGTACCATTACTTACAGTACTTACAGTTATTCTCTCAATGATGCATCATACCATTACTTACAATACTTAGAGTTATCCTGTCAATGATGTATCATACCAGTACTTACAGTGATCCTGTAAATGGTGTATCATACCAGTACATACAGTACTTACAGTTATCCTTTCAATGATGCATCATACCAGTACATACAGTAATTAAAGTTTTCCTGTCAATGATGTATTATACCAGTACTTTCAGTTATCCTGTCAATGCTATATCATACCAGTACATACAGAACGTACAGTTATCCTGTCAATGATGCATCATGCCTGTACTTACAGTACTCACAGTTATCCTGCCAATGATGTATCATACCAGTACTTACAGTACTTAAAGTTATCCTGTCAATGATGAATCATACCAGTACTTACAGTACTTACAGTTATCTTGTCAATGATTCATCATACCAGTACTTACAGTACTTATAGTTATCCTGTCATTGATGTATCATACCAGTACTTACAGTTATCCTGTCAATGATTTATCATACCAGTACCTACAGTACTTACAGTTATCCTGTCAATGATTTATCATACCAGTACCTACAGTACTTACAGTACTTATAGTAATCCTGTCAATGATGTATCATACCAGTACCTACAGTACTTACAGTTATCCTAACAATGATGCATCTTACTAATACAGACAGTTATCCTGTCAATGATGAATCATACCAGTACTTACAGTTATCTTGTCAATGATGCATCATACCAGTACTTATAGTTATCCTGTCAATGATGTATCATACCAGTACTTACAGTATTCATAGTTATCCTTTCAATGATGTATCACACCAGTACTTACAGTACTTACAGTTATCCTGTTAATGATGTATCATACCAGTACTTACAGTTATCCTGTCAATGATGTATTATACCAGTACTTACAGTTATCCTGTCAATGATGTATCATACGAGTACTTACAGTTATCTTGTCAATGATGAATCATACCAATACATACAGTTATCCTGTCACCAATGCATCAGTAATAATGATATCCACGATGCGACGAGTCTCAGGATTCAAATACATTGTATGAAGATGACTTGATAACGATGAATACCAACATGAATTATTGGCATATTCTCGGGCTAATTCTTTTCACAAATAATTGTAAATTATTACTGTGAAAAGAAAAGGACGAAATGAAGGTTTCAAGAATTAATCTTTTTTTGACGCCTCTGCAACAGACGAGTTTGAAAGCATTGTGCAAAATAAAAACATTTTCACTCATGAAGCGTTTCGATATTGTTTCGCCTATATGTTTTCAAAGTCGTCTGCTGCATAATTGTTGTATGGGGAATAGGTTAATGATTAAGAACATATTTTAACATAACTTGAAAATATTCAAATAATACTCATAGAAACAATGTGTTATCGCTTACAGTTGTGTGATATCTTACATGATACGTTTTTCTCCATATTTTATCTAATTTATTCACAATATTTTCGCCACGAAACGGGAAATGTTTAAATTTATAACATACTAACGTGTTTCTTGTTTTTATTTGTATTTACATAATGTGCAACATTGTCCTTTATTTGCTATTACATTTGGAAACTTTGACATTTGTATCTTACAGCCTGCAATGCCGGTTACTACGGAGATTGTGTAACACCCTGCGGTAACTGTAAAAATGTTGCTGATTGTAACAACGTGAATGGACATTGTTCGACTGGATGTAAAGCTGGGTTCAGGGGGGATCTTTGTAACACAGGTAGGGTTATCGTTATACACAAGATGTGACAATAAACAATGTATCGTTCTCAAGGAGAGCCAACCTTAATGTGTTGGAATATGTGTACATGTAGGAAGATATTAGTTTGCGCATCAATACTGCCTTATCCCAATATATTGTGATCATAAGAAGCCTCTTGTAGGCTTCATTGGGTGTTTTCTGTTCAGTGTAGATCAAGATTGGTATAGGTGGATGCGCATATTGCTCTATATCAACCCTTGTCGCAGAATGTCCCATGAATGCTTTTCGCTCATATCCATGTACACTTCTCAGTAAAATTAATCTGAGAAATCAATAAAAAACAAATGTTTGTTTTACCATTGCAGTCTAATATGGCTCTGGAATATTTGCCAAAAAAGTCAAATAAGGTTTCTATATAGATCCGATAGCATGAATGCGCAGGCAGATATTAATTGTGTTTGAAGGTCTTATAAAAACGCAAATGTTTGATTGTCAGCTCATTTATATATAAAAGCCACTTTAAATGCATTAAACACTGTAGTGTATCGTATGTACAACTAGTAATCAACCAATTCATTGTTTTGAGTGTAGTGAAATGAGACATGAAAAAAGGAAAGATACTTAGTTATATGCATTTCCAAAGATGGTTAATCGTAAAATACTTGTTTTAGTTTGTTTGAACGGTGTTCGACGTAATTCAGTTACAAGGATATCATGGCTTTTTCTGTGTATCAAACCAGTACTTACAGTTATCCTGCCAATGATGTATCGTACCATTACTTACAGTACTTACAGTTATCATGGCAATGATGTATCGTATCATTACTTACAGTACGTACAGTTATCATGTCAATGATGCATCATACCAGAATTTACAGTACGTACAGTTATCCTGTCAATGATACACAAGTACTTACAGTTATCCTGTCAATGATGTATCACACCAGTACTTACAGTTATCTTGTCAATGCTGTATCATACCAGTTCATACAGTTATCCTGTCATTGATGTATCACACCAGTACTTACAGTTATATTTTCAATGCTGTATCATACCAGTACTTACAGTACCTACAGTTATCTTGTCAATGCTGTATCATACAAGAACTTACAGTTATCTAGTCAATGATGTATCATACCAGTACTTACAGTTATCCTGTCAATGATGTTTCATACCACTTCTTCCAGTTATCCCGTCAATGATGTTTCATACCAGTACTTGCAATTATCCTGTCAATGATGTATCATACCAGTACTTACAGTTATCATGTCAATGATGTATTATACCAGTACTTACAGTTATCCTGTAAATGATGTATCATACCAGTACTTACAGTTATCATGTCAATGATGTTTCATACCAGTACTTACAGTTATCATGTCAATGATGTATCATAGCAGTACTTACAGTTATATTGTCAATGATGTATCATACCAGTACTTACAGTTATCTTGTCAATGATGTATCATACCAGTACTTACAGTTATCTTGTCAATGATGTATCATACCAGAACTTACAGTACGTACAGTTATCCTGTCAATGATACACAAGTACCTAAATTTATCCTGTCAATGATGTATCATACCAGTACCTACAGTACTTATAGTTATTCTGTCAATGATGTATCATACCAGTACTTACAGTACTTATAGTTATCCTGTCAATGATGTATCATACCAGTACTTACAGTACTTATAGTTATCCTGTCAATGATGTATCATACCAGTACTTACAGTACTTATAGTTATCCTGTCAATGATGTATCATACCAGTACTTACAGTACTTATAGTTATTCTGTCAATGATTAATCATACCAGTACTTACAGTACTAACAGTTAGTATAGTAATCCTGTCAATGGTGTGTTTATACAAGTACTTAAAGTTATCCTGTCAATGATACATCAAACCAGTACTTGCAGTAATGCTTCATACCCGTACTTACAGTCCTTACAGTTGCCCTGTCAATGCTGTATCAAATCAGTACTTGCAGTTATCCTGTCAATGATGTATCATACCAGTACTTACAGTTATCTTGTCAATGATGTATCATACCAGAACTTACAGCACGTACAGTTATCCTGTCAATGATACACAAGTACCTACATTTATCCTGTCAATGATGTATCATACCAGTACTTACAGTACTTATAGTTATCCTGTCAATGATGTATCATACCAGTACTTACAGTACTTATAGTTATTCTGTCAATGATTAATCATACCAGTACTTACAGTACTAACAGTTAGTACAGTTATTCTGTCAATGGTGTGTTTATACAAGTACTTAAAGTTATCCTGTCAATGATACATCAAACCAGTACTTGCAGTAATGCTTCATACCGTCCTTACAGTTGCCCTGTCAATGCTGTATCAAATCAGTACTTGCAGTTATCTCGTCATTGATGTATTACACCAGTACTTACAGTTATCTTGTCAATGATGTATCATACCAGTACTTACAGTTATCTTGTCAATGATGTATCATACCAGTTCTTACAGTTATCCCGTCAATGATTCTTCATACCAGTACTTACAGTTATCCTGTCAATGATGTATCACACCAGTTCTTACAATTATCTTGTCAATGATGTATCAAACCAGTACGTACAGTTATCTTGTCAATGATGTATCATACCAGTACGTACACTTATCCTGTCAATGATGTATCATACCAGTACTTACAATTATCCTGTCAATGATGTGTCGTACCAGTACTTACAGTTATCCTGTCAATGATGTATCATACCAGTACGTACAGTTATCTTGTCAATGATGTATCATACCAGTACGTACACTTATCCTGTCAATGATGTATCATACCAGTACTTACAATTATCCTGCCAATGATGTATCATACCAGTACTTACAGTTATCCTGTCAATGATGTATCATATCAGTACTTACAGTTATCCTGTCAATGATGTATCATACCAGTACATACATTTATCCAGTTAAAGATGTCTCATACACGTACTTACAATTATCCTGTCAATGATGTATCATACCAGTACTTACAATTATCTTGTCAATGATGTATCATACCAGTACGTACAGTTATCTTGTCAATGATGTATCATACCAGTACGTACAGTTATCCTGTCAATGATGTATCATACCAGTACTTACAATTATCCTGTCAATGATGTATCATACCAGTACGTACAGTTATCCTGTCAATGATGTATCATACCAGTACCTACCGTTATCCTGTCAATGATGCATCATACCAGTACATACATTTATCCAGTCAATGATGTATCATACCAGTACTTACAGTTATCCTGTCAATGATGTATCATACCAGTACTTACAGTACTTACAGTTATCCTCTCAATGATGTATCATACCAGTACTTACAGTTATCCTCTCAATGATGCATCATACCAGTACGTACAGTTATCTTGTCAATGATGTATCATACCAGTACGTACAGTTATCTTGTCAATGATGTATCATACCAGTACGTACAGTTATCTTGTCAATGATGCATCATACCAGTACGTACAGTTATCTTGTCAATGATGTATCATACCAGTACGTACAGTTATCATGTCACCAAAGCATCAGTAATAATGATATCCACGATTCGACGAGACTAAGGATTCAAATGCATGGTGTGAAGATGACTAATTAACGATGAATACCAACACAAATCATTGGCATATTCTCGGGCCAATTCTTTTCACAAATAATTGTAAATAATTCCTGTGAAAAGTAAAGGACGAAATGAATGTTTAAAGAATTAACCTCTTTCTAACACCTCTGCAACAGACGAGTTTTGAAAACATTGTGGAAAATAAAAAACATTTTCACTCATGATGCTTTTCCATATTGTTTCGCCTATATGTTTTCAAAGTCGTCAGCATAATTTTCGTATGTGGAAAGGGTTAATGATTAAGAACATATTTTATCTTAACTTAAAAATATTCAAATATTACTCATAGAAACAATGTTGTATCGCTTACAGTTATGTGATAACTTACATGATACGTTTTTCTCCATATTTTATCTAATTTATTCACAATATTTTCGCCACGAAAAGAAAATGTTTAAATTTATAACATACTTACGTGTTTCTTGCTTTTATTTGTATTTAAATAACGGGCAACATTGTCCTTTATTTGCTATTACATTTGGAAACTTTGACATTTGTATATTACAGCCTGCAATGCCGGTTACTACGGAGATTGTGTAACACCCTGCGGTAACTGTAAACATATTGCTGATTGTAACAACGTTAATGGACATTGTACGACTGGATGTAAAGCTGGATTTGAAGGGGATCTTTGTAGAACAGGTAGGGTTATCGTTATACACAAGATGTGACAATAAACAATGAATCGTTCTCAAGGAGAGCCAACCTTATTGTGGTGGAATATGTGTAAATGTTGGTACATATTAGTTTGCGCATTAATGAAGTACCATTACTTACAGTACTTACAGTACTTACAGTCATCATGTCAATGATGCATCATACCAGAACTTACAGTACGTAGTTATCCTGGCAATGATACACAAGTACTTACAGTTATCATGTCAATGATGCATCATCACAGAACTTACAGTACGTAGTTATCCTGGCAATGATACACAAGTACTTACAGTTATCCTGTCAATGATGTATCTCATCAGTACTCACAGTACTTATAGGTATCCTGTCAATGATGTATCATACCAGTTCTTACAGTTATCCTGTCAATGATGTACCATTACTTACAGTACTTACAGTTATCCTCTCAATGATGCATCATACCATTACTTACAATACTTTGAGTTATCCTGTCAATGATGTATCATACCAGTACTTACAGTTATCCTGTGAATGGTGTAGCATACCAGTACATACAGTACTTACAGTTATCATTTCAATGATGCATCATACCAGTACATACAGTAATTGCAGTTTTCCTGTCAATGGTGTATTATACCAGTACTTACAGTTATCCTGTCAATGCTATATCATACCAGTACATACAAAACTTACAGTTATCCTGTCAATGATGCATCATGCCTGTATTTACAGTACTCATAGTTATCCTGCCAATGATGTATCATACCAGTACTTACAGTACTAACAGTTATCCTATCAATGGTGCATCTTACTAATAAAGACAGTTATCCTGTCAATGATGAATCATACCAGTACTTACAGTACTTACAGTTATCTTGTCAATGATGCATCATACCAGTACTTACAGTACTTATAGTTATCCTGTCATTGATGTGTCATACCAGTACTTACAGTTATCCTTTCAATGATGTATCATACCAGTACCTACAGTACTCACAGTTATCCTATCAATGATGCATTTTACTAATACAGACAGTTATCCTGTCAATGATGAATCATACCAGTACTTACAGTACTTACAGTTATCTTGGCAATGATGCATCATACCAGTACGTACAGTAATTATAGTTATCCTGTCATTGATGTATCATACCAGTATTTCCAGTTATCCTGCCAATGATGTATCATATCAGTACTTACAGTACTTACAGTTATCTTGGCAATGATGCACCATACCAGTACGTACAGTAATTATAGTTATCCTGTCATTGATGTATCATACCAGTATTTCCAGTTATCCTGTCAAAGATGTATCATACCAGTACTTAGAGTAGTTACAATTATCCTGTCAATGATGTATCATACCAGGACTTATAGTTATCCTGTCAATGATGTATCATACCAGTACTTATAGTTATCCTGTCAATGATGTATCATACCAGTACTTACAGTTATCCTGTCACCAATACATCAGTAATAATGATATCCACGTAATTCTGACTGCAACGGAAGGAAGCCACTACATCCATTACTTAAGTATATGGTATGACCTGGCAAGTTATGTTTTATATTGATTTGTATTCATATACATAGACATGTTGGTGCTCGTATGTTAACACCTAAATATGTATATAAGCATTTCTATTCATACTTTACAGCGACATTATAGAACCCCGTAAAAACTGCGAAAGTATGTACAGCTTGAATAAAACATTTCACGATACATTCATTTAGACTGCTACTTACCACACAACTGGCATACTTCTGCATTCACTATATTAGACACAATTCGTTATATCACTGTATAACATGTTAACAGTTTTGAGCAATGCATGTGATGAAGTGCTGCCGACGTATGCAAATGTACAATACATATTTCCCAATGGAAAATATGATGAAGACTGTTTAAAAGATTGTGGACCTTGTAAAGGCCAAGAGATATGTAACACAATCATGGGACACTGTACCGCCTGTACGCCGGGTTTTACAGGTGATGATTGCAACACACGTAAGTTTCTTAGTTTGACATGGGACATGGCACTATAGCAGAAGCGATATAGAAGGTTAACCCTTTCCTTCATACGAGAATTATGCAGCAGACGACTTTGAACATATTTTGTCAAAAAATAAAAAAATCTCTATAATTGAAAGGATAACCTATGACTAAAAGTGGAAAACATTGTGGCAAAGGGAGAAATTGCTCGTTTTGAGCAACTTCTTCTTTTGTCACTATGTTTTCAAAAAGCCGTCTGCTGCAGAGGCGTCAGAAAGCGTCTATTTAAGGGAAAGGGTTAATTAATCACATCCACGTCTATGCATCTGAACAGTCCAATTCATGGATTATTCATCGATACATCGTTACAGTAATTTATTTGAGATATGTCTAGGACTAAATTATAGGAAACAGCAGTTGTGCAGCACTTTGTCTCCAATGACTTGAGTTAATACTCTACGTCTAGAATGATGTTCTACTTCTCGTAAATATGACTTTCCGAATGCTGTGATTGCGTTAACATGGCATGTGTTATCAAAGACAAACTCCAGCTTCTAATAATGATTTTTATTATACGGTTGCTACGAAAATCAGAAAGGAGAAAGAGGAAGCTATATTCTGCAATTCGGAATCAAAACAAGTTATCCCTCCCAGCTAATGAAGGTGAACTCGAAATAGACATTCAACTGTCGGACAAAATTATTGGGGCTAGACTATACGAAGTACAGAATGACCAGCGCAGAGTCAGTGCATATGGTACCTAAGTTTTGACAGAAGAACAAACTAGTTATTGCCAGACCAGAAAGGAGATACTAGTATTTGTTAGGGAATTGAAGCAAAATAAGCAACACTTGCAAAATCTGACAACCCCAGCCTTACTTGGTTGTTACGTCAGACCGGGAGCAACAGCTCGCAGTTGCATTAAATGGCCATACAACTGCTCGAAATGCTTTGGAAATTCATCAGGTATTGCCGTGTGTCTGTGACCAGCTGCACAGACACTGATATAAACCAAAAGCAGTTATAACTATACCAACCAGGAAGAACGCGACGGTAGAAAGTCAAGGCTTACGCACACGGGTCAAGGAAAATAACTAGCAGCGAGAATGGTAAATCCAGAACAAGATTGAACCGAGCAGCGATGTTAAGGCATATCAGATCAAGCATCGATCAAGACATGCTGATTTTCTCAGGGTCTAAACATTATTCCACGCACATCAGTATATTGTTGAACATTATGTCATGCACATCAGTATATTGTTGAACATTATGTCATGCACATCAGAATATGGTTGAACATTGTGCCATGCATATCAGTAGATGATTGAACATTATTCTATGCATATCAGTAGATAGGTGAGAAATAATAATGGAATACAAAGGGTCTAAGCATTATTCCATTCACATCAGTATAATGGTTGAACATTATTCTATACTTATAAGTAAATAGTTGAACATTATTCCATGCACACCAGTAGGTGGGTAAAACAAAAGTATAACATGCGCATCAGTAGATGGTTGAAATTGTTATCATGCAGATAAGTAGATGGTTGAACATCATTCCATGCACACCAGTAGATAGTTGAATATTATTACATGCATATCAGTAAATGGTTGAACATTATTCGATGCATATCAGTAGATGGTTGAACATTATTCCATTAAAATCAGTAGATGGTTGAACATTATTCCATGCACATCAGTAGATGGTTCAGGAATAATAGTTGATTCCATAGGATCTAAACATTATGTCATGCACATCAGTGGATGGTTGAACATTATTCCATGCACATCAATAGATGGTTGAACATTATCCCATGCACATCAGTAAATGGTTGAACATTATTCCATGCACATCAGTATATAGTTGAACAATATTATATGCATATCAGTAGATATTTTAGAAATAATAGTGGATTACGTAGGGTCTTAACAATATTCCACGCACATCAGTATATGGTTGAACATTATTACATGCGTGGGAGTAGATGGTTGAACATTTTCCATGCACATCAGTAGATGGTTGAACATTATTACATGCGTAGCAGTAAATGGTTGAACATTTTCTATGCACATCAGTAGATGGTTGAACATTATTACATGCGTAGCAGTAGATGGTTGAACATTTTCCATGCACATCAGTAGATGGTTGAACATTATGCCATGTACATCAGTAAATGGTTGAACATTATTCCATGTATTCCATGCGTATTCGATTCATATCAGTAGATGGTTGAACATAATTCCGTGCAAATCAGTAGATGATTGAGGAATACAAGTTGATTGCATATATAGGGTCTAAACATTATTCCATGCACATCAGTAGATGGTTAAACATTAGTTCATGCACATCAGTATATGGTTAAAGAATATTCCATGCACATCAGGTTCTGGTTGAACATTATGCCATGCACACCAGTAGATGGTTGAACATTATAACATGCACATTAGTAGATGGTTGAACAGTATTCCATGTATATCAGTAAATGTTTGAACATTATTCAATGCATATCAGTAGATGGTTGAATATTATTCCATGAATATCAGTAGATGGTTGAATATTATTCCATGAATATCAGTAGATGGTTGAACATTATAACATGCACATTAGTAGATGGTTGCACATTATTCCATGTACATCAGTAAATGTTTGAACATTATTCAATGCATATCAGTAGATGGTTGAATATTATTCCATGAATATAAGTAGATGGTTGAATATTATTTCATGCGCATCAGTAGATGGTTGAGGAATAATATTTGATTACATAGAGTCTAAACATGATTCCATGCACATCAGTAGATGGTTGAATATTACTCCATGCACATCAGTAGATGGTTGAGGAATAATATTTGATTACATAGGGTCTAAACATTATTCCATGCACATCAGTAGATGTTTGAACATTATACTATGCCCATCAGTAGATGGTTGAACATTATTGCATGCACATCAGTAGATGGTTGAACATTATTCCATGCGTTGCAGTAGATGGTTGAACATTATTCCATGCGTAGCAGTAGATGGTTGAACATTATTACTTGCACATTAGTAGATGGTTGAAATTGTTATCATGCATATCAGCAGATGGTTGAACAATATTCCATTTATATCAGTAGATGGTTGAACATGTTCCATGCACATCAGTAGATGATTGAACATTATTCCATGTACATCATTAAATTGTTGAACAGTATTCCATGTACATCAGTAGATGTATGAACATTATTCCATGCACATCAGTAGATGCTTGAACATTATTCCATGCACATCAGTAAATGGTTGAACATGATTCCATGCACATCAGCAGATGGCTTAACATTATTCCTTGCGTAGTAGTAGATGGTTGAACATTATTGCATGCGTATCAGTAGATGGTTGAATATTATTATATGCACATCAGTATATGGTTGAACATTATTCCATGCACATCAGTATATTGTTGAAGATTATTCCATGCGTATCAGTATATGGTTGAATATTATTCCATGCTCATCAGTTTATGATGGAACAGTATTCCATGCACATTAGTAGATGGTTGAACATTATTCCATGCGCATCAATTTATGGTTGATTAGTATTTCATGAACATCAGTATATGGTTGAACATTATTCGATTCATATCAGTAGATGGTTGAACATTATTCCGTGCACATCAGTAGATGGTTGAACATTTTCCCTCGCATATCATTGAATGATTGAGAAATAATAGTGGATAACATACTGATGAACACACTTTTCTAAACAAATACTTTCACTAAATAATAATTGTCATTCTTTGCCATAACAACAATTTTTCTCAAAACTCAACATTCAACATTCCACCAGTAAATTAAGTATGAACCAATCATATAAATTGTTTTTTTAGATACTAGGTTTAGATATATTTCCATTCGTGAATACCAGATGTGCTAGTTTCACTCCTGGTATAGCCAATCTTCATGAAAGAAACATGAATATAGAAAAACAACCGGTTTGAGTATGCTTTCGCGCCTTATTTTACTCCTGTAAGAATGATTCAACATGAAGTGTGTGTAATCGGAACAGTAAGGTCAGGATGTGTAAAATGTCAGTTGTTGCCATTGATATGCAGTGAAGTGAGTGGAGCAATATGTATACACAACAGCTAGACACATTGTTTTGTTCATGCTCAAACTTTCCACGAACTCTCATACATTTGTTAGTTTCTGAAATGAATACACGATTGAAGTCAGTTGAGCAGTGGTAGAGCGTCGATCTCTCGTACCAACGGTCCCAGATGAGCGAGTTGTGTCTTTGAGATTGTCCTTACAAACGGCGCGAGCATAGGTAAAGTCTCCAGGAAGCAGATATCGAGCATGATTGATTTAGGCTGTCATCTTGTTTCACAATTGATGTAAAACATAAAACTTAAATTAAATAAATATAACTCATTTGCTAACTAATTATTATGATCCTCCTCGCCATGGAATATGTATTTGTTTAGATATGTGTTTAACATATTTATCGTCGATGGTATGTTCCATGGTATTGTAACTTTGGTTACTGTTGAATGAAACAAGGAATTTCGGAATCCAATCTTAGTCTAACTTACGTGTCTATTGAAAACATGCATGTCATTCACGCATTATGCACACCGTGATTGCATAACTTCGGGAACATTCCATGAATTCAAGAACAACATAAAGCATAGTATTTCATTTGCAGGATAATGGTTTAGCTTAGAATATGTCACATGGGTAAACGGTTTATTAAGGCCAGCATGTATCTTTAACGACAGACGCTATTATTTATATGGAATATAGAATTGTTCCAAATGTTTCAGGCTGCAATGGAGGTACCTATGGTATAAACTGTTTACAAACATGCGGTAAATGTAGAGATAATGAAACTTGTACAACTGTTGACGGGTATTGTTCAGAATGTATGGACGGATATAGAGATACTGACCGGACATGTAAAACGCGTAAGTATGCGCATTGACTATCAACAGGTATTGTACAGCACAACATGAAACGTATAAAAACCGGCTTACTTGAATACCTGGAACTTTATTTTGCATAAATTATATTTAATGACAAATAAATTAATTGAAGATTGAAGAGTAATTTATGTTGTTTAAAATGCTGCAAATTAATTAACGTGCATATTTCATTTTGGTATTCGACAATGATTTTGTTGACTAAAAATAATTCTCGTAAACGCTAAATTGAACATTTCAAACGAAATGAAACTTAAACATAGAATAACATGCCAACATTTAACATATATATTTTTTTAAAAAGTGAGAACATAATAAGTGTTATAGAACACTCTGTTTACTGTTCAACATGCTGTTAAACTTGAATCATTGAATCATATCCTATAAATATAAAGATAGTGCAAATATATGTGCTCAAACAAGGCTCTTGTGCCAACATATAATTAAGATGTGGTAACAATTTGACCGGACCGTATTTAAAAATCGCAAAAAACATTAACTAGCTCACATGTTGAGCATAGTTCGTTTGATAACATAATCAAATGAAATGTCTTTGTCAATCCACGATCCGTCTCATTTAACACCGTAACAGACCCAGCATTACTACTAATTTCGGTAACCCTCTTCGCATATCTTACTTTATATTTTACTTTTATGACAAATATCATCCGTACATTGAACTTTTACTTATCGGGATATAACTATGAATATACATTTACATGAATCATCCATCGATTCTACAACGTGTTTTACAGAATGCCAGACTGGTACTTTTGGTTTCAATTGTGAACACTGCTGTGGCATGTGTAAATGCGGAGACGTGTGTGACCTATATACAGGGGTGTGTCCAAATGGCTGTACCGATGGGTACACGGGTGGCCAATGCTTGCAGGAGATGTACCACGAGGTCTCCTGTAATTCAGATGCATACATCAGCCTACCTGTATTCGTAGGATCGCTGTGTGCCGTCATCATCATTTACACAACTATTGTAATTGTTCTCGTCTGCATCTTACATCGAACGTGGATGCACAGGAAATCAGAGTAAGACACATAAAATATGTTGAACAGCGAAAAAATCCACCCCAACCTCAAGTAGCAAAATCCGCCAGAATTAATTGTTCGCGAAAGTTTAATAACCGTGATAGCGATGCCTTCAATATGTTAATGATACTACTTGTAGTACACAGACATTATTAATACGACTTAACAGAGATGTCGGATGATCTGAATCTTCAATTTCATTTTTTCCCCACACGTTGTTTAACTGCCTGGTTTTGCGTGTATATTGTAAAGAGCATTAGTTTATGATGTGCTCACTAAAACCGGGAATATATATCTCTCTTGCTAACAATTTAGAAAATATTCTTAGTGCAAAATGAAATATCGAATCAGATCCTTTATTGAATAGAACTTTGGAGTACAGTCTGATATAAAATACATTTACAAATTTTATTTCTTGCTTTCAGCAAAACAACGAGCAGCGGAGACACAACTATCGCACCTCCAGACACGCCATCAAACTATGAATCGCTGCAATTGGATGATATCTGTGCGGAGAGCACGTATACCGAGTTAAATGTGAATCCATAAGCCTCGTTACGATTTGCACGTATACCGAGCTAAATAGGAATCCATAAGCCTCGTTACGATTTGCACGTATACCGAGTTAAATGTGAATCATTATGCTTCGTCACGATTTGCACGTATTCCGAGTTAAATGGGAATCCTTAAGCCTCGTAACGATGTGCGTGCGCTTCTTTGAAGAACATGCCCTGGACATATTATTCAAGCCTTTGAACATCATTTGCTTAAACTACAGAAAAAATAGCACGCATGTTCGTGCAGGATACTCGCGGTTTCATTGCTCCCTTTTTATGTATCAGTATGTAACAAAATCTTCTCCGTTATTGTTCAAGAATTTATTGAAAAACAATGCTGGTCCGATGATAGAGTTCCTACCTTTATTATCATGGGATTAATTATTATCGTGATTAATGTATTTTCTTTGTAACACAGATATCATCCTACTAACAGTTTTAAAATAGTTAATATTCTTAGAAAGTCCGACCCATTTAAACAGTCAGTCCTTATAAAATGACCAATCATACATACCGGATACCCTGAACCCTCATCGATAAAACTATCTTGTTGTAAGTAAGGGAAAAGTTCACCTCTGTTTAAAGTGGATGACATAAAGCACAGTAGTTCATGATATGACATAGTATAGGCTATATATACTATGGATTATAATAATGCGCTACTCAGGGTTTATAAAGATTCTATTAGTAAGGGATTAAGAACTAATTGAAGAAACAAACAAACTTATAACTAGGCGTCATTATTTTAGAAATACAAACTGATATACATGTACATATATTCAACAAGTCATTTAAGCCAATGCATACTGGACATTGTGTGTGAAAGTTAATAAATTAACGTTTCAATGTAAATAACATACGTGTAATCCTCATTATAGCATACTCATTGTCGTATACAATGACATTATATTATTCTCTTTTATATTTGGTCAAAGGGAAGTAAATCGGATTAACATGCAGGGCAGACAATATTGTCCAGGAAATTTCAGATTAATATATGAGACTTAAGTTGCCTCCCACTGGACGATAATGATAGTGTTGTAAGTTGAAAGTGTTGTTTAATAAGTTGAATAATCTGTGACTTATTTATAATGAAAAAAGTGTTTGCCTTTAGCTGTATTGACACTAAGAGCCATTTCTAGTTCAAGGTGTATTTTCTGAAATTGAAAGTACAATTCAGTGCGGGTAAAGGGTGACCTTTGATTTGACCTCCTTAAACGGTAATCTGTAAACGGTCGAAGAACCTGTATATTCGTTTTTTGATTTGTTGGTAGTTCTAAGAATTGACTTTAATTTGATACAGGTGTATGTGTTCAATAATTTGATATTAACGAAGCATAACTCATAATGCTATTATCGTCGCCTATGAAAATTGAATTCCTTCCCTTTGACTTCTTTGCACTAATTTACTTTTTCTATCATGGCAGACGATGAATTCGCTTCCGTGGACTTTTACAATATTGTTAAGCAATGGTTTCCAAACAAATATAATTTCATCGAACAAATAAATTTATGTTCGTATTTATATCCAACAGAATGTAGATAATAGGCATAACTGAAGACACAATTCATGATAAAGTGAAAAGGTTTTTGGATTTAAACTTAATGGCAGTCTGGCTTGCTACCAGGACACCACTACATTCATCCTACTCGCAAACAATTGTTAAGCAATAAGAGGAACAGTATATATTGATAGTCAAAGTATTGGCAGGTGCATTGGCAGATCCAGCACAACAGCAGGGTACATGTACGTACTAGCCGAAACGTCAAATTACCACTGACTGTGATAAAAGCAGAGCAAAACACGATTATAGCAACATGTACAATCGTTATTTGCAATTCCAGAAAGACAATGATCGTAGAGATCGCATTGCTGTGTTTGAATATCGATGCAGACAGAGGAAACGAAGAACGAACGATCACGCATTATTTATACAATGACCTTATGACAAGTAGACTCACGATGAGATTTAATGCAATTGGGGCTCCTTATAATATGGTATTCAAAACAACAACTAAGAAGTATATGTGGTTCTCTTAAAACATCTTGTCATCAACCATGGTAAAATATGTATGAACTGGCGCACGTGATTTCCACGCCATACTCAGTATACAACTTCTCTTCTGACGTTGTATATCAATGTATAAGTGCATACACTTTACTGTGTCTGTTTAGAAACAGTTTTCTCATAACATATATTAAGAAATATGTTTAAAAACTCGGCACCAAATTCAGAATGAAAACATTAGCAAATGTAAACAGTTTAGAGCATGTACTTTACCACTGTGTTCTATTAAAATACAGTGAATTATCATGCTTTTCAGTGGTGCAAATGTTTATCTATTGTCATATAATACTGTAAAGCTTTAAGAAACTAACTTATGGAGTGATGGATAACGCAGTCATGCAAGCAACGAATATAAAAGTATCTCAAAATAACTTTCACAATCCACTCAAATGACATGATTCACATTACGATTAAGATGCAAAACGCTAAAATAGATATTCTGATTACATGATTAATATAAATAAAGTGCAATACATGATCGTCATCACATCCTTATTCGTCTAATAGCAAAGTGTAAAAGTGCAGGTTATGTTCATAATGACTCGTTTACTTAGTTGGATGACTCAATCAGCTCAGACGCACCTACATGGGGCGTTAAGTCGTACTCTGTATACGTCAAATAATGCTCTTATAGCTGAAATAACATCGGTTCAACCAACTTCCAGTCCGTTAAATTATGTTGGTGAAGAGTATTGTAGTTAATAACTCTCTTCTTTTTTGTGTGAAATAATAATTGATATATGTCACTATGGATAGATGTCTGGATACCTTTGTCTGTTCTCCGCGGTACATCGTTTGTATACAACACTGGTTTGACCTGTTTGTGTCACGTGATTCGAGGCTATTTGTGATAACAATAGTCAGTTCTACGCAGACCACGAGACGGTTAACTTTAATTCACGTCGGTCTTAATTAGAAATTAATTTCGGTGTTTAAATATGGATAAAGAAGTAGCAAGAATGATCCGGGATACAGTAAAAGAAGAGCGCTCTATATGGATCGCACAATGCAAAATAGGTGTTTGTTGTTTTGTGAAAATGCTGTTGAGACTTGCGCAGTATCGAAAAATATGTTCACGAGCAATGCACACGAACAGTTAATACCATAACATTATATTTAGAGTATATGTAAAGTGAAAGTGAAAGGTGTTTAACAAAATCGGAACCTACTCCTAGTATGCAACACAAATAAAGATTTGAAAGTAATGTGTTGAATCACTCTGATTCGAATAGAAACGGAGATGTTGAAACGATTGCCGAAATGGATAACCTATGTTTATTTTGTTTATTTCAACATATAATAAGCTTGTGCGAATAAGTGTCAAAACTTACAAGAGTATTGTTGTTAAAAGTAAGACCTCTTATATGTGTAAATAGTATTAATATATATTTATTTGTTTTTGTATATGTATATAGTGAGTGTCTTGTTTGCATATACATTACTTAGATCTTGCATACGCGTTTGATTAATTGATGCAGTCTTACTGATGTGATATTCATTTTATTGATATTATTCTCATTAAGATATGAATATTGTGTTAAAAGAAAGTGTATCATTTGATACATGTTTTGTTCCTTCTACTTGTGATATGAAATAAGGATGCAGTATCTGACCATATTGCGCGCAATGATATTCACAGAGTGATATTATAAATAAGATATTGTTCATGTGATGCTAAGGACGGAAGTATTTGTATACAATAATGTTACAAAGCGCTCACATTCAATACTTGAGGCAGTGCAAAATAGATATGCATACAAATATCCCAATCTGGTCTATTTATGTCGCTATCCCAGTGTAAAAACGTATGTTTTATCTGACGTTATTATGTGTCGGGTTATTCAATGACATCAATATTCTACGCAATACGCTATAGTTGTTTCTAATTTTCGTGGGCAATAATATATAAGTTTATCTCAATAAGGCATTTAGATAATTATAAAGAAAACAAATAATCAGAATAAGCAAACCAACCGGCAAATATATTCATGGAATCACTTGTAGAAAATTCGTAACACACCTTAAGGTATATTTTTGTCGACGATACTAATTCTAGTCGAAAAACATTTAATAATGACTTTATATTTTATAGCTAGTTTGTAATGCTGATCAACGATTAAGAATATCACTGTTATAGAAATTAATATAACTGACTATTAATGTGCAGTACATACTCGGAACGGCATTTTTATTTTTAAATGCTTTTCAGTTAACGAAAATCTGAATTTGGTCGATGATTTGATAGGTATAAGAACATTACGTAAAACAACACGAAATGTATTTTCCTTTCGAATCAGGAAGAAAGAACTGTGAAACTATGTTCTGCAGTGAGTTTGCGCTATAGCTTGTTATATGATTTTTTATTTGTCAGATTTAAAACAATTTGCTCAATTTTAAAATTAGATGCGCACAGATCTATATATCCAACGTATGTTTGTTTTGTATATATATATATATCTATAAGATGTATATATATATAGATATATATATATATTAGTCTAAATGTTCATATTCGTATGAGGCAGAGTTGGTGTATGCGTGAAAAGGTTAACATTTCACACGATGCTTCGACTATACAAAGTATGCACTCGTACGTCAAGGTTTTCGCATCTATATCCCAAAATTATTTTCATCTTTTAATAGATCTGTCAATAAAGCATTATTGAAAATCTACTTTCGTTTTACTTGAGGTTTGGGCTACACAATAGACCACGTCACACAAGAACCGGAGAACTTCGGTTTTGAAACGACCCAATTGCATTGCATACATGCACAGACGTTTTATATCGTCCATACCGTACACTGAAGACTTTCAGCGTCATAACGGCTAGATGGAACGGCGAACAGGTTAAACTCTGATCAGACTGCCAGGAGTATTGGATTGATCTGGATCGTCACTGATTTCAATATCCCAAATATCGAGTATCAGGCGAAGTTTGACCCCGATTAATGGATAAAAGGAATGAGACTCATCAAACTCATAAAGGAGCTACATTTAACGTTACGTTGCGCACATAAGTTTTTGTAAGTGGAACATTAAATGGCTACAAAACGTTACAATAATGGCCATAGTAAAACAGCGTGTGATCTAGCAACACTGAATATATATCATCTGTTCACACGTGCATTATTTGCTCCTCGAAGTTGACGACTCATCGCCGCTTCTGCAGCAGACGGCATTTTTAAAATCACTGTAGATAAAGGAGAATTCACACAAACGAGCATTTTTTCCTTTTCTCGCAATGCTTTCGTCTGCATTAATGGTAACATTTCATATAATACAATTAGGATTGTAATGGATCAGCGGACTTTTAAACAACATTAAATCGGGTAAAGGGTTAGTCAAATGGATCCGATTGGTGCAGAAAAAATGTAAAATTCCTCCTTTTCCCACAACGTTGTCATCTCTTTATTAAAATTTGTTCAAAAATCAATTTATCATGCGATGAGCAGATTACGTGACGTATAACACTGGTATGATAAACCTTTTGTTTACATGTCTACTGGTATGATAAACTTTTATCTTTATCAGTCTACTTATTTTTAGAAATGACGTAATCGCTGGAACTACTTTTTCTGAAATATAAATGAGCCGTTCCACCAGAAAATTTTCGAACCCGATCAGCCTCAGCATGCCGCGGTGTCTAACCCGGACAGACACGTTTCGCCTCCTGTGGATTTTCTGTTTAAGGAATCATTGCTCAATACCTATATCCCCCTGAGACGGAAAGTGTCGGACCGGATTAGCCTGCGCAGGCTGATCTGGCTCGATACATTACGCAGAATCCATAATGTTGGTTTTTATCGTGGAACGGCTCAATTATGTTGATAGTATAGCAGTCAAAGCAATGAACAAACATAAAATAACAATCAGAAATAAAGTTACTATTGTTTTAATTACATTTCAACAAATTTTACAATGCAAATTACAAATCGAAAAGAATATCGTTATATAAATTACACGGGATCTGCATGTTCAGTCTTACTTGATGAATTGTCTTTCTTCGTTGAAAATGTAGCATACATAGACCTGTTTATTCTCACGTGATCAGTTCATAGGTAACCTTGTTTAAATACAATCTGAAGCGAGTAATGTCCTATAATGAGAAGCATATCTATGTTTCCACAAGGCATTTTAATGCACTTAAATGACTCCACGTTAAACGACAAATGTTTAATTTTTATCGTCAGTATGTGTTCTTCCACGAGAAAGGGTTTTCGAGCAGCCTCATCTACCCATGGATTCCTCTTTCATACAGCAGTTCCGACAGAAAATCATTATGCATTCGAGATATCCAGAAAATGTTTTCTTCTTGTTAAATAACTGTATCATTTACGTACAGCTAGTGTTTAAATGATCATTCTTAAAACTAAAATTTTCGTAACGTGTCTTCGACATGTCTACCCACAACAGTGACGGTATCCTTTTCCAAAACTGAATGTCTCCAATCTAAACGACGACTAAGCCTAAGCATCACACTTGTCTTGAATATTGTCATCTGTATTTAAACTTTGAGTGTTACTTGAACTTCCATAGCCTGAACTAACTTTATACATTGACTTTTAGATCCAACACAACAATTCATTTTCAAAACACGGCGGTTGACATACGTGTTGACCTATCTTGTGTTCTAAAGCGACGGCCAATCCGCAATACTTGCACTTCTACTAAGACTATGTTCGAGTTAATATTGCCATTTTTAAGGTATTATGTCACACCAGATATACAAATTAAGTAGTAATAATCGAGAAATATGGAGTTGAAGTCGGAACTCTTTAGCTTTCGTATTTCGTGTGTACACGATGTAATTCGGCGCGGATTTATGCACGCGCGTGACGTCATTCTATTTTAGGTGAGGTCATTCAAGGAATGGGCTTTTGTAATTTTGTATGTTATTTATTAAAACTAGTCAAGATGAATGTATATTTACCTGAAAACATAATTTTACATGCAAGATAAATAGAATATTACGTCCCTGACTTTCGACATGAACTTTATCAGACTCGGCTGTGAGAAAGGATAATTGTCTCGCCAAAGGCTCGCCAATTATCAATTCTCCCAAACCTCGTCAGATAAACTTCATATCTTACGTCAGGGACATAATATTCTCTATTTACCATATAAAACAACCATTTTAAATCGGATTTCATCAGAAATGTACATAGCTAGTTCGATTGATGCAACAAAACATTATTTTCTATGACTCATCTGGAAAATCCCTCTAATTGATATTAAGAATAAGTATGGGTTTTCCCAAAATAGAGCGAGAGTAGAATATACAGTGGAATTTACTGTATTTGTCAATTTCAAATTAGAACAGGGCATAACTATATATAGAACATGAGATGGCCTAAATTTTCGTTGAATCTACGCACCCTGAACTCCGATGTAGCTCTGTTTACGTATTGCATCGTCAGAGCATTCCCTGTCCGCGAAAATTGACCCTTTCTCACATAGTTATCTGTATCGGACAGGGACATCGTCAGAGCATTCCCTGTCCGCGAAAATTGACCCTTTCTCACATAGTTATCTGTATCGGACAGGGATATCGTCAGAGCATTCACTGTCCGCAAAGATTGACCCTTCCCACAAAGTTATCTGTATCGGACAGGGACAATGTCGGAGCATTCCCTGTCCGCGAAGATTGACCCTTTCCCACATAGTTATCTGTATCGGACAGGGACATCGTCGGAGTATTCACTGTCCGCGAAAATTGACACTTTCCCACATAGTTATCTGTATCGGACAGGGACATTATCGGATTATTCGCTGTCCGCGAAGATTGACCCTTTCCCACATAGTTATCTGTATCGGACATGGACATCGTCAAGGCATTCACTGTTCGCGAAAATTGACCCTTTCACAAGTAGTAATCTGTATCGGACAGGGACATCGTCAGAGCATTCACTGTCCCCAAAGATTGACCCTTTCCGACAAAGTTATCTGTATCGGACAGGGACATCGTCAGAGCATTCGCTGTCCGCGAAGATTGACCCTTCCCACATAGTTATCTGTATCGGACAGGGACATCGTCAAAGAATTCACTGTCCGCGAAGATAGACCCTTTCTCACATAGTTATCTGTATCGGACAGGAACATCGTCAGAGCATTCCCTGTCCCCAAGGATAGAACCTTCCCACATAGTTATCTGTATCGGACAGGGACATCGTCAGAGCATTCACTGTCCGCGGAGATAGACCCTTTCCCACGTAGTAATCTGTATCGGACAGGGACATCGTCGGAGCATTTATTGTCCGGGAAGATAGACCCTTTCCCACATAGTTATCTGTATCGGACAGGGACATCGTCAGAGCATTTACTGTCCGGGAAGATTGACCCTTTCCCACAAAGTTATCTGTATCTGACAGGAACATCGTCGGAGCATTCACTGTCCGCGAAGATTGACCCTTTCCCACATAGTTATCTGTATCGGACAGGGACATCGTCAGAGCATTCACTGTCCGCGAAGATAGACCCTTTCTCACATAGTTATCTGTATCGGACAGGGACATCGTCGGAGCATTCCCTGTCCGCGAAAATTGACCCTTTCCCACAAAGTTATCTGTATCGGACAGGGACATCGTCAGAGCATTCCCTGTCCGCGAAGATTGACCCTTCCCACATAGTTATCTGTATCGGACAGGGACATCGTCAGGGCATTTACTGTCCGCAAAGATTGACAGGCAGGAGTATTGGATTGATCTGGACATCACTGATAGCAATATCCCAAATATCGAGTATCACGTGACGATACCATGCTATGATACCATGTTATCGTTGGTGTTGCATCATAAAACGTCTCTTCCGACATCTTTATTTTAACATAAAACCTAAAATGAGACTCATCAATTAAAATCATACCACTTTTCAGCTCTCACGCTTTGGCCAATCCTATTTATTCTATATACATACATGATATGACTTTTTAAAACCCAGCATTAATCTAAAAGTGTACGTAGACGACTCGACTCTATTTGAAACCGGATATCAATTGGCACAAATTAAATACAACTTACCACGTGACTTAAATTGTATACTGAAATGATGTAAAATAAATAATATGGCACCGAATTCACTTAAAACAAAGTGTATGACATTTGGATCTCCCTATAAATTGAGATAATTATACTCAATATCTATATCGTTATTTGAACGGTGCAATCATTAGCAAATGTTTTCTCCCAAAAGATTGATTGATTGATTGATTGATTGGGGTTTAATGCCGTTTTCACCAATTTTTCAGTCATATCACGGCGACCAATTCACCTACTCATGTGTTTCCTGGCTTTCTCACAACAGTACTACACACAACATTGTTTCCAAGCAACTGGCTGTTCTTCAACATAGACTGTCAGCCTATTGGTGGAAGACGAATAATGCTTGTCACAGTGACTTTTGTCAAACGTCGGAAGGAATGTTGTCCGAGCTAGGGTTCGAACTCACAACGACTGGAGTCACAGTCCTAGTCGCTACCGACTGAGCTAACGAGGCTCGTCCAAAAGATTCTTGGCGTCTACGTTGATGATGAATTCAACTGGAAAGTTAAGACCGACAGTGTTTGTTAAAAGAAGTGAATAATAAGATATTATCGACCTACGTATCGCACCTACCCTCCTTTATCCCTCCTTCTCCCTCTTTTACCCACTCTTCTCTCTCTCCGCTCGATTTGATGTTTATTTTCTTCTTGTATGATAAATTACAAAGTTAAAGTAAGCTGATATTTTCTAAACATGTTAAATATTTACCGTGCTTCATGCAAATCACTCTTCAATGGAGAAGTCCAATCATTTTCTCAATAGTATACTTCTTGGTGTTTCTTACTATGTAAAATATATAAGAATTAAATATGTTTAAACTAACATATTATTTATTTTCATCAGAAATGAAGGCTATGTGCTTATGTATTACCAATAACAGATAACAGCTGTTCGGTCTTGAGTAGAGGATTCTATCGGCATACGAATTATGTTTTTATTTTACAAAAGGGAATTGCCAAATTCATACTTAACAAATCGACAAAAACTAATTCAGTTGAAAATTTCAAAGAATTGAAGAAGCTAAAATCTGCTGATCGATGTCAGTAACATACGGCTGTCCTTATTTATAAACTATGAATAGTATGGTACCAACATGTATGACAGACGTGATACATTTTTCTGGAAATAAAACTCATAAACTGCGATCAATATCAAATAAGGATCTGGTGTTTAAAAGATAACCTCATACCGATTGTATGACGAAATCATTGACATATAGTATATATATATAAATAATGGTATTTCATGTGAATACGAACAACGCAAAGTGCGATAATATTTAAGCAAAAATGGCAACTGCCCTCAAAGTTAAAAGGTATTTCTCAGAATCGTGTATTCCTTAAAATTATATAATTTACCTCTCGAAAAGTAGTACTGATGTTTTCAATACTTATCTCAATACAAAAATAATTTTACTGAGCAGATAAGCGCAAGCAATTGTATATATAGTATAATTTCAGAGATAATTAGCAGCTGAAAAAATAATATTATATTATTTACTAATTATTTCGAAAAAGTTATTACTGTTTGGTGTGAAGACATGCAGTTACAACTGTTAAAGTTTAAAAAGGTGTGTATTTAGGTGTAATGCAATAAAATACAATATATTTTAATAAAATATAAGGATATCACTAACCCTGTATTAACTTGTATAATACCAATATAATGTGGTATAATGTTATCGTTGCATAACTCTCTACAAAAAAAAATCATATTGATTGGTTGTTAAATCACGCTTTCGTTTGTAGCAAGATTCCAGTTAATTGCCTAGAATGTTTTGACATTAGTCTGCTGCATATTCGTTGTATGTGGGAAAGGGTAAAAGTAAACTTGATTTCTTTCACTGATGCACAGCGACGGGTGCAAAATTACAACACTTTAAAGCTGTTCTCCTCAAACGTGTTTTCTGATTTCAGGCCTCCGTACATAGTCCATTCGAATCGTCTTCACTGAAGCTCCTTAAAAAATAAATCAACATTTTAAATGTTATCAAGAACTTTGATTGCTGCAGCATCCGAAAAGGGGCAAAATGACAGAACTTTTAAATTACATTCTTATGAAAGTGCTTGTTTGGTGTTCAGATAAATTGGTAGAAGTGTTTTGCATGATGTTTCATCATGAGCCATTGTATAGTATTGCTTCTGTGTAATAACTTTGAGAGATGTAAATGTTAAGGTCACACTAACTTGAAGTTTTTGTCCATGAACTATGTAAGATACAAGTCACATTTGTTAGCTTAAGCGTTATGAAATATGCTATTATATATTTGATAACATCGATTAACTTCAAATATTGATTTTAGTGGTAAAGTAAATTCCCTTATTTGTAGTGGACAACATTTTTACTGTATGCTGCTGCATTGATTATGCAATTTTAAAATAGATAAAAATTAAGTTGAACCAAATACAGGAGGGCTTTGAAAGCAGTATAGGAAGTTTTCAGTTTGCTATTAAAGAAAAGAAAGATATTTTCTTGCACTGTTTTTGCTTTTAATATATGTAAACAGAATTAATAAATACTGATAATTAATGCTTGAAAACAATATATTTCGGAATGTGAAAAGACGTCTGGTGCCTAGCAAATTCAATAATTTTCGGAATGTGCAAAAATGTCTGGCGTTTGGGAAAAAAAAAATCGGGATGTGAAAAGTGTCTGGTGCCTAGCAATTTTTTTTTTCGGAATGTGCAAAGGTGTCTGTGCCTAGCAAACTGAATATTTTTCTGAATGTGAAAACATATCTAGGACAAAGGTGTCTCGTCAGCCAAAAATTACTGACATCTCCTACAGGACTGATACTAGAACAATGTTTTCGATCACTTTTATAGTACATTAACATCAATTGTTCTTGAATGACACGATCCTGTTTTATTTCATTCACTCTTTGAAAGTAGCGGGATTATTTCTACTTCTTGGAACCACCTCGATGTTGTAGTGGTAGAGCGTCCACCGCGGATGCGGTCAGTCATGATTTTGATTCCGGAACAGGTCATATCAAAGACTTCAATATTGTAGTAATATATTTCCCTTTTTTGCACTTAAGATTGAAGGTCTAGTATTACGGCTGAAGAACGGGTCTCAGATCAATAATAAATCAGAAAGTAGCAATCCTTATAAAAGTATTTTTATCCACAAATGATATGTTGCACTATACAAATACAAAACATATTTATCAACATTTATTTTCAAATCAATCTTTATCTATCGATATGTGTATGTGCGTATTAACGAGACAAACTGATGATTGACATTATTCAATAACAGGTATACCACTATGGTTTACACTGCATTAAACACAATCCTTGAAAAAGTCTTAGTGATAGAAAACAACGAGTCAGCTTGCAAACAATCATGGACAAACCACGTTTACTCTTTGATTCACCGAACTAACGATTCGACATTTTAAATATAAAAGCGACGTACTAAAATATCATTATAGAGTTTAATAACATAACGAAAGCATGCACATATCTACAAACCATGATGATTGATAAATGCCATTGTGTTATAGTATCTTTAAAATATTTCATCTCTCAAACTATATTACTGCGGGGAAAGCGGTTAAATGTAAATGAAAATGATAATGACACTTGACGGATAATGGAGACAATAAATGAGAATATGAGCAGTCCCACGAGAACCAACATTGTGGACTCTGCGTAATGTATCGACCCAGATCAGCATAAGCAAGCCGAAAAAGCAACCTGTACATTTTCTGTTTCTATCCCACTGATATGGAATGTGTCGGTCTGGATCAGTCTGCACGGACTGCGCAGGGTGATCTGGGTCGATACATTACGCAGAGTCCATAATGTTGATTGTATCGTGGAACTGCTCATATGGTTTAACTATATAATTGAACACTTTTAAAAGACTTCAAAACTCGACGATCTTAGGTTAAGGGTTAAACATGACAGATAATCGAAATTTCCAACGAAAATACAGTTCGCAACTTATATATGAATACAAAATAAAACATAAAACATAAAATAATGCTTTTCATTAAAGTATTGGAATGCCAATAGTTCATACAAGTTTATCTATTGGCAGTATTTTCTGAAATAGATCAAAATTAGATTGAACAATGACAATACATTTCGCAATATATACTAATAAAAAAAGAAACATAACAAAAATAAAGAATGCCATTCATTAAAAATATAAAAATGCCATTAATTTACAAATGTTTATGTAGATACCGTAGTCTCTGAAAAAGACCTACATAACGTGAAACAGGTCCATGTCACATTAACCCGTGTACATATACACCAAATGTGCAGCAGACGACTTTGAAAACAACTAGGCAAAACAATGTAAAATCACTCTAAAGCAAAGAATAAGTATTGTAAAGAGTTGAAAACATTGTGACAAACGGAGAAATTGCTTATTATAATTCATTCCTCCTTTTGCCACAATGTTTTCAGAGGTCGCCTGCTGTAGATGCATCATAAAGCACGTATGATACTATTTCTGCTGCTTGGAAGTGTATAATACTGGATAATATATTAGCTGCCGTATCTTTCCACTACAGATTCATACTTAAAATGCCCACAACATCGACTCCAAACATTAACCCTTATACCGCTGTACACGACTTTAAATCATTGATTATACATGACTTAAATAGTATTTGCGAACAGTGCACACCCGTGCAGTCGTATCTTTGTCCGTTTATAATGCGAAACATGTACATTCGGGCACTTGTAGCTTTGCCCGTTATAATGCGAAAAATATACATTCGAGCAGTTGTATCTTTGTCCGTTTATAATGCGAAAAATGTACATTCGGGCAGTTGTAGCTTTGTCCGTTATAATGCGAAAAAATGTGCATTCGAGCAGTTGTACCTTTGTCCATTAATAAATGGTCACTGTAGAAAACAAACTGCTACATCGAAAGGCACGAATTATTTAACATTCAAAGTTGACGATGCCAGTTGCTGGAATCCTGCAGTATAAAGGTCAAATGTCACGTGATCTTAAGCCACAATCCATCCATCTTTAACACATAGACAGCCATTAAACCCGGACACATGTATCGGCATGCACAGTCCGCCCCTCCGTCCACAGAGACCTATACCCCCGGAATGCCTTCGTCTGCTTCCTCTGTCGATACATTTGTTCCTTAACCGGTGTTTAAAACATGCTCTGTGGGAGTCCACTTTCACAGTGACTAAAGACAGAATTATACTAAGGAGCAGTACGTAGATGAAGGTAGATTTCACGGTAAGTGTCGCCATGATTCCTGTGTTTGTTTATTCCTAAAAAGACAAAATAAAGCTTATAGTTACAGAAATCTAACCCATCCTCATATTTAAACCTCATTGATATCAGACCACAAAATGCATCACTGTGCGTATGTATATACGAGCGTTTGGTACTGCAGCAAAGTCTAGGTCTGGTTTGAATAGGATTGCGTTTTCACATAAACAGATCCGAATCAGATGCCTTTAAAAACATACAAGTCATAACTATCTTTAAACTTTGTAAAATTACTTCGTATTTTTTGTTTATATACTCCCGTTTTTAACTCCACTGGCTGAAAGCCAGTCGAGCTTATGTCATAGGGAATTGTCCATCCTGCGTTCATGCGTGCGTCCGTGCGTGAGTGCGTGCGTGCGTCCGTCCTTCGGTAAACGTTTTGCTTCAAACGGTTTCTCCTACCTAACCACTTGACCAATTAGGATGAAACTTCATAGGAAGTATCCTCTCAATGATCTCTCTTTAGTTCCTCAAACTGTTTGGGATCCATGCAAAATTCTGGCTCCGAAAGAAAAAAATAGTGAAGACTTAAAAAATGTTCTTCTCCTCCGTAGGTATCAGGCCGATTTTCAAATAATTGTGTAGAAATGTTGCTTGGGTGACCTTCTTTCAGATTTCTTCGAGCCAAGTTGATTGGTCGAAAACTATGGCCGCCAGAGGGCGGGGCTATTTTTGCCTGATAATATGGTTATAGTGAAAACTTAAAAGATCTTTTATATATATATGACCCTCTATCAGATTCCTTCAAGCCATGTTGATTGGTAAAAAAACATGGCAACCAGGGGGCGGGGCTGTTTGGAGAATTAATGGCAGTGGAGCGATACTGGCCCTCTTGGGCCTCTTGTTGTTATCATACTTCTGATAAACAGGAAGGAGAATCGACTTCACCATCTCCTTCCAAAGCTTGTGTCACACTTAACTTATAACTAGAGGCATTACATGTTAATATTTAAGCACCTATGTGATGGTTTTTATATCTAATTGATCTAGTTAGAGCAGATTTGAAACCGTTTATTGGTAAAAAATTAAGAAACTTCATGTTGTATGGTAACCTTTTATTATAGGCTATGGTAGCCAGGTGAGCAATATAGGCACATCTTGGCCTTCTTGGTTATGATAAAGGGACATTTGGCCTTCTTGTTCGAAATGTTTACATCCTGTCTGTTTTCACACGTTATTTAAATGTACTGAACTACATCTGCTTCCTTTAAGTCATGCTTCAAAATCATGCGCGGCGTCTTTGATGCTCTGCATCAAAATTCGTCTTGTTCTTAAATGGAACGGGTCGAGTCATAGTCTTATCTGTTACATTCTCGTTTGCTTTGAAAACATATGAGTCGTCCCGCGAGAAAACCAACATTGTGGACTTGGCGTAAAGAATCGACCCGGATCAGCCTAAGCATGCCGCGTAGGCTAATTAAGGCAGACACGTTTTGCCTCCTGTGGATTTTCTGTTTCAGGAGACATTTATTTATACTTCTATGCCCCTGAGACGGAATGTGTCGTCCTGGATTTGCCTGCGCGGGCTGCTCATATTGCAAATGTCTGTTCACGAATGCGATTTAATTTTGTCTTGTCGCATCCAATTAGATGCAATATCAAAACTTGTCCCACTTGCAGAAGCATTTGCAATAGACGGCTTTTTAACAACACCGTGTTAAAAGGAAGCGATGCTCATGGAGACAACTTTTCATTTTGCCATAATGATCTCAATTCTGATCGAGATTTATAATTTGATTTGTTAGTAATTTGAGTTCTGCAGAATGAAGTTGTTTACATCAAACTATTGTGTCTAGAGCCGCCTAAAGAAAAGGGCAATGATGTCTGTAAATCTGCAAAGCTTTTCCCTTCGTCAACGTACGTTTAACCCCTCGCCTTTCGGCATTAAAGTAAAACGCCGAGCAGAAATATGGATTCAGATTCACCAACAAAATCTGTTTAATCAAATGAAACTTTTGCACAAAAGATGACAAGAAGAAATTCACCAATTGCATAAGGGTTAAGCCTTGTTTTCCAAGGACAAATTTGTAGATAAAGGTAGCAGGCGGCGAAAAGCCAGGGTTGTTTGTAAATGCGGACGGATGGGCGGACATCATATATCTATAGGGGTAACCGGCTTCGACGACTTTCTTTGTGTTAAATCTTTAAATAGTCGACGCGTTGTTTCTTGAATCCATCTATGTCTTTGATAAACATTCGAAATTGCATATATATACATCAGGGTAAAACTTGTGTGTCCTGTGTTGTTGTTTTTCGTTTGGATTAGATTATTTATCACGTCAGGACTGGGTTGGATACGGATATCTGAATGTCGGTTATTGGGTTGGACAGGTTTTTGCTGAGGTAATTTTGATAGCGGTTCGTAATCATTCGTGCTTCTTCGGTATTTATTAAACATGCAAGTAAGTATTATTGTAAGAGATAAATTTCGAGGTTAAAAGATGTCTTAAACGTAAAACCCGAAATGAAGAGATCCTATTCAAGCCCAGCCCTGAATATTGTATGTAAAAACCTCAAATAGGATTAAACCGTTCAAATGTTGGCGAACTAGCCTTTCACCCTAACCTTATTATAGCCGCATTTTGACACATCTGAAGAAGAAGAAGCCGTATGAAATATTTGAACAATTGTAATATATGTTTGTCAGTTAATATGTTCTATTTCGTAAGTTGCCGAGAACAAGTTAACATTTTACATGATGTTTTCAACTCTTATAAGTATGTACTTGGATGACAAGATTTTTGCATCTATCCCTAAAATTGGCCCTGCATTATAGAAAATCTACTTTCGTTTTACTTGATCATTTAAGGTTTGGCAAACATAATAGACCTCACCACACAGAAACGGGAGAACTTCGGTATTGAAACGACTCAATTGCGTTGCAGAGACGTTTTCTATCGTCTAAACCGTTCACTGAATACTTTCAGCATCATGTCAAATGGAATGGCGAACAGGATAAACTCTGCAGGGATTATTGGATTGATCTGGATCTTCACTGATTGCAATATCCCAAATATCGAGTATCGCGTGACGATACTATCGTTGGTGTTGCATCATAAAACGTCTCTTCAGACAATAAAAAGGTTTTTCATCTTTATTTTAACAAAAAACCTAAAATGAGACTCACCATTTAAAATCATACCACTTTTCAGTTATCACGCCAGTGGGATCACTCCTATTTATTCTATACTTAAATTGTATGACTTTCTTAAAACCCAGCATGAATCTTGATTTGCACGTTGACGACTCGACTCTATTTGAAATGATGTAAAATAAATAATATGTCACCGAATTCTCTTAAAACAAAGTTATTAAACGTTTTCTCCCAAAAGATTGATTGATTGGGGTTTAACGCCGTTTTTACCAATTGTTCAGTCATATCACGGCGACCAGTTCACCTACTTATGTGTTTCCTAGCTTTCTCACAACAGTACTACACACAACATTATTTCCAAGCAACTGGCTGTTTTTCAACATAGACTGTCAGTCTATTGGCGGAAGACGAATAACGCTTGTAAATGTGACTTTTGTCAAAGATCGGATGGAATGTTGTCCGAGCTAGAGTTCGAACTCATAACCCCTTGATTCACAGCCCTAGTCGTTACCGACTGAGCTAATGAGGCTCGGCCAAAAGATTCTTGGCGTCTACGTTGATGATGAATTCAACTGGAAAGTTGAAACCGACAGTGTATGTTAAAAGAAGTGAATAATAAGATATTATCGACCTACGTATCGCACCTACCCTCCTTTATCCCTCATTCTCCCTCTTTTCCCCACTCTTCTCCCTCTCCGCTCGATTTTATGTTTAATTCTTTTTTCTTGTATGATAAATTACACAGTTAAAGTAAGCCACCTGATATTTTCTAAACATGTTAAATATTTACAGTGCTTCCTGTAAATCAATCTTCATTGGAGAGGACCAAAAATAAGCTATGAGTTTTAAGTCCAATCCTTATCTCCATTGTATAATTCTTGATGTTTCTTACTATGTAAAATATATAAGAATTAAATATGTTTAAACTAACATATTAGAAATGAAGGTTGTGTGCTTATGTATTACCAATAATAGATAACAGCTTTTCGGTCTTGAGTAGAGGATCTTATCGTCATACGAATTATGTTTTTATCTTACAAAAGGGAATTGCCAAATTCATACTTAACAAATCGCGACAAAAACTAATTCAGTTGAAAATTTCAAAGAATTGAAGAAGCTAAAATCTGCGGATCGATGTCAGTAACATACGGCTGTCCTTATTTATAAAACTATGAATAGTATGGTACCATCATGAATGACAGTCGTGAAACATTTTTCTGAAAATAAAATCCATAAACTGCGATCAATATCATATAAGGATCTGGTGTTTTAAAGATATACCTCATACCGACTATATGACGAAATCATTGACATAGTATGGTATGATTTTGAAGCATGACTTAAAGGAAGCAGATGCAGTTAAGTACATTTAAATAACCTGTGCAAACAGACAGGATGTAAATATTTCGAACATAGACGCCAAGTGTCCCTTTATTTTAAACGAGAAGGCCAATATGTGCTTATGTTGCTCACCTGGCTACCATAGCCTATATAAAAAGGTTACCAAGAGCGGAAAGGGTAAATATTGACGTAGGGATTAAACGTTTTATATGCTACGATATATGTGATTTTCAGCATATGAAGTTTAGTTGTGAAATGCTAAGTTAAGTCATGAAACCATTTGGTTTACTGTTTGATTAACATTCACTGCAACTATAATATGTCATACAAGCTGAAGATTCTCAAGTTTTGTTTACCAATAAACTGTTTTAAATCCTCTAACTAGATCAATTAAAAAAAAAAAAAAAAAACATATGTGCTTAAATATTAACACATATTAAAGTTTATTGCCTCTAGTTGTAAGTTAAGCGTGACACAAGCTTTGGAAGGAGAGGGGAAAGTCTATTCTTCTTACAGTTTAGCAGAAGTATGATAGAAAATACGGGAGTATATAAACAAAAAATACGAAGTAAATTAAAAATATTTATGATCAATATTGAACATGAAAAACCGAGTACGAATCTAATGAATTTTGGAAATCTGATGAAATCGTGAAAACAGCAAAATATTCATAACGGAAGGAAGGAGACAACTTAATCGCCAGAAACTTTTTTTCTGGGCCTTGATGAATCGGGGCATAAACCAAACTATAAAAAAGCGTAGCCTAGAAAGTTAGGGGAAAGTTATTAAATACCCATTACATGTGTCTCAAGTTTTGTGATAACGGTAGAAGACATACGTATTTTGTATCTTGCTGTTTCTTAAATAATTTTATACAATTTATTTATTCACAAAGGTTGCTTTTTTCAAACATATAACAGAGTTTTTCTTAACAATAATAATGTTGGTTGCTCCCTTTTCGATTACGTCACCCCATGGTACAAATTTAAAACTTATTCCATACTGACGCCGCGCTTCCACGCGGCGTCAATAAATAATGATATCCCATGTTAAGTACGAACAACGCAAAGTGCTATAACATTTAAGGAAAAACGACAACTGCCCTCAAAGATAAAACAGGTATTTCTCAGAATCTTGTATTCCTGAAAATGATACGATTTACCACTCGAAAAGTAGTACCGATGATTTCAACACTTATTTCAATACAGAAATTATTCTACTGAGCAGATACGCGCAAGCAATTGTATATATGGTATAATTTCAGTGATAATAAGCAGATGAAAAAATAATATTAAATTATTTACTAATAATTGTTTGGCTTAGTTCGAGCAGTTGTTACCGTTTGGTTGTTTGATTGGTTGGTGTTTAACGGCATTTTTAACATTTTCTCAAAAGTGAAAAGTGTCTGGTGCCTAGCAAACTCAATGTTTTTCGGAATGTGAAAAGTGTCTGGTGCCTAGCAAATTCAATGTTTTTCGGAATGTGAAAAGTGTCTGGTGCCTAGCAAATTCAATGTTTTTCGGAATGTGAAAAGTGTCGTAATTGAAGTAATATATTTCCTTTTTTTGCATTCAAGATTGAAGGGCTAGTATTACGGCTGAAGAACTCGTCTCAGATCAATAATAAATCAAAAAGTAGTAAGCCTTATAAAGTTATGTTTATCCAAAAGTGATAAATTGCACTAAACAAATACAAAACATATTTATCATCGTTGATTTTCAGATTAATCTTTATCTATCGATATGTGTATGTGCGTATTAACGACACAAACTGGTGATTGACATTATTCAATAACAGGCATACCACTATGGTTTACACCGCATTAAACACAATCCTTCAAAAAGTCTTTGTGATAGGAATCAACGAGATCAGCTTGCAAACAAACCACGGTTACTCTTTGTATCACCGAACTAACGATTCGACATTTTAAATATAAAAGTGACGTACTAAAATTTCATCGTAAAGTGTAATATCGTAATGAAATCATGTACATATCTCCAAACCATGATGCTTGTTAAATGCCATTTTGTTAGAGTATTTTCAAAATATTTCATCTCTCAAACTACATTTCTTCCAGGAAAGCGGTTAAATGTAAATGAAAATGATAATGACACTTGACGGAAAATGGAGACAATAAATGAGAATATGAGTCGTCCCACGAGAACCAACATTGTGGACTCTGCGTTAAGTATCGACCCAGATCAGCATAAGCATGCCGCATAAGCTTACTCGGACAGACATTGTTCGCCTCCTGTGGATTTCTGTTTCCGGAAGCATTACCTCTATCCCACTGAAACGGCTGATCTGGGTCGATACATTACGCAGAGTACATAATGTTCATTTTATCGTGGAACTGCTCATATGGTTAAACTATATAATTGAACACTTAAGGCTTCAAAACTCGAAGATCTTAGGTTTAGGATTAAACATGACAGATAATCGAAAATGTTCAATGAAAATACAGTTTGCTACTTATATATGAATACAAAATAAAACATAGAAAATAAAAATAAAATAATGCTTTTCATTAAAGTATAGGAATGCCAACAGTTCATATAAGTTTATCTAGTGGCAGTATTCTCTGAAATAGATCAACATTAGGTTGAATAATGACAATACATTTCGCAATATATGATAATACAAAAAGAAACATAACAAAAAAAAATAATGCCATTCATTAAAAATATAAAAATACCATTAATTTACAAATGTTTATGTAGAGACCGTAGTCTCTGAAAAAGACCTTACATAACGTGAAACAGGTCCATGTCACATAAACCCGTGTACATATACACCAAATGTGCAGCAGACGACTTTGAAAACAACTAAGCAAAAAAATGTCAAATCACTCTAAAGCTAAGAATAATTATTGTAAAGAGTTGAAAACATTGTGACAAACGGAAACATTGCTTATCATAATTAATTCCTCCTTTTGCCACAATGTTTTCAAAGGTCGCCTTCTGTAAATGCATCATAAAGCACGTATGATACTATTTCTGCTGCTTGGAAGTGTATAATAATGGATAATATATTAGCTGCCGTATCTTTCCACTACAGATTCATACTTGAAATGTCCACAACATCGACTCCAAACATTAACCCTTATACCGCTGTACATGACTTTAAATCATTGATTATACATGACTTAAACAGTATTTGCGAACAGTGCAGTCGTATCTTTGTCCGTTCATAATGCGAAAAATGTACATTCGAGCAGTTGTATTTTTGTTCGTTTATAATACGAAAAATGTACATTCGAGCAGTTGTCTCTTTGTCCATTAATAATGCGAATAATGTACTTTCGAGCAGTTGTACCTTTGTCCGTTTATAAAACGAAAAATATACATTCGAGCAGTCGTACCTTTGTCCATTATAATTGGTCACTGTTTAGAAAACAAACTGCTACATCGAAAGGCAGGAATTCGTTAACATTCAAGGTTGACGATATCAGTTGCTGGCATCCTGTAGTATAAGGGTCAAATGTCACGTGATCTTAAGCCACAATCCATCCATCTTTAACACATAGACAGCCATTAAATATGTACGAGCGTTTGGTACTGCAGCAAAGTGTAGGTCTGGTTTGAATAGGATTGCGTTTTCACATAAACAAATCTAAATCAGACGACTTTGAAAATATACAAGTCAAAACTAAAAAGGAAAATGTCTATTAATAAAAGTATTTTATTGAATATAATTATAGTTGTAAACAATATGATGAAAGGACTACATATGCGTAATATGTGTCTGTATGTGGTAAAAGGTGGATTAACATTAGAAGCCTGTAATATTAACACCGACCTTCGTGTCTGTATGTGGTAAAAGGTGGATTAACATTAGAAGCCTGTAATATTAACACCGACCTTCGTGTCTGTATGTGGTAAAAGGTGGATTAACATTAGAAACCTGTAATATAATATATAACTTTTATAATTGTGTCTAAAGTTGCATCTAGCGCTGTATTACATGTGAAGACAGACAGTGGGGATTTTGAGGATGTCCGGTGCGCAAATACGCACGGGCCACAAGAAGCCACGTCGCTTGACCCATATCTTTTCCTTAATTATTTGTATACATGTATATTCAGATGGTAATTTGTCTGTTTAAGATATGTTAATATGTGCAGTGCAATATGTAAAAAACTATAAGATTGACCCAGTCTATATTACCACAACAGTCATTGAAAGTCGTTGACAGGATTATCGTGCAATGAAATAATTGTTATTTATTATCAATTAAAACAGTTTAATTCACCAGTTTATTGCCCAATTTGCAGCAATTACTAACTGCCTCCCGGGAATGGATTCTTATCAACATTGCAAATTGTATTTAATTAGGAGAATCCCTTCTGCTCTTTACGACCCAAGCCGGTTGTTAAGTGTCGTTGAAGAATGTGTGAACAAAAAGGTGGCAAATTGTTTGCATATATTTAGAATACATGGAATATCATTTTTAGTTGCTTGTAAACTGTCAACCATGAATGTAATATATGTCAAGAACAAATTTATGGAATATGTACAGAATCCGCTTTAACCCTTTTCCAAATGAAAACGAATTTTGACGCAGCAGAAGAAATCTCTCTTTTTTTCTCAATGTTTTCAACTATTTTTTTTAAGTATATATACATGTAGTTTCATTTCAAGATGTATTTATAAACAGTTATACTGTAAAAGCATTACAGTTAAGTCGTACTTCATTATTTCACTAACCAGTCACGATAACAAATTTATGGAATATGTACAGAATCCGCTTTAACCCTTTTCCAAATGAAAACGAATTTTGACGCAGCAGAAGAAATCTCTCTTTTTTTCTCAATGTTTTCAACTATTTTTTTTAAGTATATATACATGTAGTTTCATTTCAAGATGTATTTATAAACAGTTATACTGTAAAAGCATTACAGTTAAGTCGTACTTCATTATTTCACTAACCAGTCACGATATTTAATGATATTAGAGCTACCTTTATTAATGAAGTTGATGCGTTTAACCCTTTCCCTCATATAGACGCTTTCTGACTCCTCTGCAGCAGACAGCTTTTTGAAAACATAGTGACAAAAGAAGAAATTGCACAAAACGTGCGATTTCTCCTTTTGCCACAATGTTTTCCACTTTTTGTCATAGGTTATCCATTCAATTATAGAGATTTTCCATTTTTTGACAAAATACGTTCAAAGTCGTCTGCTGCAGAATTGTTAATGAAGATAGCGACTTGAATATTGATAATCCTACGTTTCAGGAAATGAATGAACCAATAACCACTGCGGAGGTCATGGCGGCTGTTAAACGATTACATCGAAATAAAGCTTCATGTCCAAGTGATACTCTTTTAAACGAATATTTTATTGAATCGATTGATATACTAATTGACCATGTTACCGATATGTTCAACAAAGTGTTTGATGGGAATCACAGTGACCCAAACAATTATCGGGGAATAACTTTACTAAGTAATCTGGTAATCTGGGTAAAATTTATACAAGTATCTTAACTCGAGGTACTGTAGATGCTGTCTTTGTTTTACATAATCTAATACAACATGTATTAACGCAAATATTACAATTACCACGTGCTTGTATAGACTTCAAAAAGGCATTTGATTCAGTCTATAGCAATGCATTATGGTATAAATTATTTAAAATGGGCCTAGATGGCAAAGTATTGAGATCCTTTAAAGCTATGTACTCTGTTGTTAAATCTTGTGTTAAACACTGCGGCCGCTATTCGGAGTTGTTCGATATATCAGTAGGTTTAAGACAGGGCCAAACTAATTCACCGGCCCTTTTTGCGCTATTTTTAGAGGATCTCGAAATATCTTTACAAAAAGATATTGATTGCGGACATTCTCTATACGACTTATGCATACTTCTTTTATTGTTTGGTGATGATATGGTCATCGTTGGAAACTCTCGACAGGATCTCCAAAATAGTCTAAATAATTTGCATGATTACTGTCAATACTGGGGACTTGAAGTCAACACGACTAAGACAAAGGTTGTTGTATTTCGCAAAAGAGGTCCCGTTGGCTGTCGCGAACAATGGTTTTATAACAATGAGCTACTAGAGGTTGTAAATGATTTTAATTATTTGTGTGTTGTTTTTAATTATACAGGTTCGTTTGTACTTAACATCCAGTGTTTAGTTGGTAAAGCCTTAAGGGCCATGAATGTATTACTCATTAACAATAACAAATATGAGATAACCCCAAAGATATCACTTCAATTATTTGATTCATTTGTTTGTTCTGTCTTGAATTATGCTTGTCCAGTATGGGGGCTTTCAAAATCGAAAGATCTTTAAAGAGTACACCTCAAATTTTGTAAAAGTATAATCGGAGTAAAACAGAGCCCAAGTAATGCCGCAATATACGGCGAGCTTGGAAGATACCCACTGTTTGTCAGTAGATATATACATGGTATTACATACTGGTTTAAACTGATACAGACAGATACTATCATTTTGAAATAAACATATCAAAACGCACTATTACAATGTACTGTTAATGGTGTTAAAAATCGGGCTTATAGTGTTAAAACCCTTCTTGGTGAATATGGTTTCTCTTACGTTTGGACATCTCCTGATAACTATGATGCTAAAACATTTGTACCTCTATTAAAACAAAGAATTATAGATTGTTTTAAACAACAATTGTTTTCTAATATGGAAAAATAATAATGTTTAAAATATTCTATACTCGCATGTTAAGACTAGTTTTGGTTTGGAAAATTATCTAAATTTACTAATATGTAAAAGTGCATGGAGGTATCTAACGAGGCTCCGTATATCTGCACATAACCTACGTATAGAGTCTGGGAGTCTGGGAGTCTGGGAGGTATGGAACTAATATACTACACAGACAAGACCGTCTATGTCAGTTATGTGATACACGCGATATCGAGGACGAATTCGTCCTCAAGTGTAAGACTATACATCAAATGTTACTACTATAAAAAACCAAATATGTACACGTTTATTGAATTACTACAGTCCAATAACAAACTTGTGTTAATTAACCTATGTAAATTTATATCTACAGCTCATACTAAAATAAACGAACTTATGAAGACATAATTTAAAATATGTGGAATTTAAGACTTATGTATTCAATTTATATTTTTTTATATTTTTCAATAATAATTGAAGCCAAAATTAGTATAAACTGTTATTATTAAGCTATATTTATGAAATCTAAAATTTCGGGTTCATTCTCCTTTGAACATGTCAGTTTGTATTGTTTATCACATGATGTTAAATATTATGTAAACATGTTTTGTATGTAACAAGATACATTTATATGTATACGATATAAAATTCTATTCTATTCTATGTATTCGATTAATTTATTCATTGTCCTATAAAAACTTTTTTAAATGATGCTATATCATTCGTCTAATAATTCTGTTATTCTATGGTTTAGTTCAGAGGCGGTGTAACTTCATCATCTTGAAATAAGCTTTCAATGTTTAACATATATTTAATATGTATGTATTTATATATTTTCTTTATTTCCTCCAATTCGGAAGGTTATGCAAACTACAATACAAACATTACATATCATACAATTATCCATTATTAACTAAAGAGAAAGAGAGAGCAGATTAAAGACAAAATAAACATGTACGTTTCCCCAAACAGAGCACTTACCCGGAACGAAAGTTAAGGACTCAATGAGGATGATATACATACAAAAAGCATGTGCCCTAGCATATACACACGTACAATATATACATCAATGATACAAATGAATATAATGCATGTACAGCATGCAAACATAAATAAATGCACACACATATTCAGACACAGGTACTCAGTCATATACACATATTAATAAGACCACTTATAGAATATTATATACAACTACATATCTGCCTTTATACCTTCGATTTTTCAGATTGCTTATAAGAATTCCAATTGGAATGCAGAAACAATGCGACATGCTTAAAAATATATCGAGGGCTTGGCGTGAAACGGTTGTAACTAAAATTCTATTTTGAAACCCCTGGTTTATCGGCAATTTTGACCCCTTTGTAAACAATGCAAATTTAGGTGCCATTGCTCAGAACGAGCAATAGCACCTAAATTTCCATTGTTTACCTAGAAAAATAATATAACGCATTTAAAGACTTTATGGCGAGGTGATTAACCTTGGTAAAAAAATACCAGTTTCAGTTACAACCGTTTCACGCCAAGCCCTCGATATGCATTATTTACGACCTGGTTCCTACCGAACAGAGCACGAACATAATCATAGATGTTCATACCGAACAGAGCACGAGCATAATCATAGATGTTCATACCGAACAGAGCACGAACATAATCATAGATGTTCATACCGAACAGAGCACGAACATAATCATAGATGTTCATACCGAACAGAGCACGAACATAATCATAGATGTTCATACCGAACAGAGCACGAACATAATCATAGATGTTCATACCGAACAGAGCACGAACATAATCATAGATGTTCCGCGATACTAATATAACCAAAACTGTACTTCCAAACTTGGAGGCAATTGTTTGGTGACTTACAACAGATGACACGTTTCTAGAGACTTTCAAATTGTGTCACCTAGGCGTTTCTAGAGACTTTCAAATTGTGTCACCTAGGCGTTATTAGAGACAAACATAATGTGTCACCTAGGCGTTTATAGAGACTTACAACATGTGTTCCCTTTATGTTTTCGAAGTCCTATACATCATATTGACCGTATGTGGGAAAAGGGCATTAACTCGTATGCATGGTTCTTTATCTCATTATGTTCACTGTGTTGGTCTAAAAACGGTATTGCCGACGAGTATTATATAACTAGTGCCCTTTCCAACACGTAGATGCATTTTGATGCATCTACTACAGGCGACCTTTGTAAACATAGGGGCAAAAGCAGACATCGGTCATGATGAGCAAATTCGCCTTTAGCAAGCACAAATATATCATCTCTTTACAATAACTATGTACATGTATAGCTTCATTTTAAGAGAAGTTCCATAATGTTGCCTAGAAGGTGTATAAGCTGCATGCGTGTTGTATGTGGGAGAGGGTTAATCGCGAAACAAGTGAATCGTTGCAATCATAATGTTATATCAGCAAGATTGGACGTCACTGAGGGGAACGTCTGATTCTATTTAAAAGTACATGCATGTGGTATGACCAGACTAGAGATCGAACATAAATCCTCCGTCTGTCGACTCGGGCGTCACACGTCAGTTATATCACGGTGTTTCTTCTATAAATAGCAGGAGCTACCTGACCGTCGGTCTAAATACCGACCAACACGTGATTTATATATAACGTACTAATCGATATTACTAATAAACCGAACGGGGTTTTTTGACTAACAGCGAAGAAAGAATAATTACGATAAGGCCAACAACCTGGGATAACAACAGTATTACAAGTTTGAGTTATTTCCCTTGAACCAAGCAAAAACCTATTTCTTCGTTATAGGATGTTGTTGCTTCTATTAACTAGATATATCTCTCTAGATATTTTAAAACAAAGAAATATACCGGAACAAGTAAACAATCTATAGTCAAATAGAAAAACAACAACAACACTACATTGGTTTTACACGTGCACGTTTATCCATTTCCCTCATATGGACGCTTTCTGACGCCTCTGCAGCAGACGGCTTTTTGAAAACATAGTGACAAAAGAAGAAATTGCACAAAACGTGCAATTTCTCCTTTTGCCACAATGTTTTCCCCTTTTTGTCATAGGTTATCCATTCAATTATGGAGATTTTCTATTTTCTGACAACAAACATTTTCTGTTCAAAGTCGTCTGCTGCATAATTGCCGTATGTGGGAAAGGGTTAAAACCATGTAGTGACCTTTTTACTTTTTTACTATATATCTATAGGTTGTTAAAACTTACCATACTTTATTATGAAAAAACAATATAACAAAGTCAGTATCACAAAATCAGTTAACAATTTACCAGACGTCATCTACGGCTTTGGTCAATCACACAGGGAAAATGCCAAGATCAGGTCAATTGAAAGTTACAACAAATATATCGATATGACAGTATTGTGGTGAAAAGGGCAAATGATTCGATTCGAGCAATTTCTCATTTTCCCTCCACAATATTTCAATCGTCGTAAACGTGAACAGTTATATATATATGTGGCTTAGCTATAGGACGTTACAGAGATCGTCCACTTTGGAAACAGAACTAATCTATTAACCCTTTCCCACATGTAGACGCATTTTGACGTTTATGAAGCAGACTAATTATAAAACCATTGTGACAAAAGGAGATATTTAAGAAGCAGACTAATTATAAAACCATTGTGACAAAAGGAGATATTTAAGAAGCAGACTAATTATAAAACCATTGTGACAAAAGGAGATATTTAAGAAGCAGACTAATTATAAAACCACTGTGACAAAAGGAGATATTTAACCCTTTTAATAATCATATTTTTATCCATAGAGATGTCATTTAAAGTCGTCTGAAGCAGATGTGTTGTTTGCGGGACAGTTATTTCTGAAGATACCACAAGACGACGAGGAAGGGTAAATATTTCCTATGTATGTTGATTTCTAGATATACATATATTTCCAGGTGTCTTTCAAGCACTCTGTTTCTCTTTGTCTCCGTCTCTGCCTCTCTCTCCTTCCCTCTCGCTCTATATATCTCTGTACCTCTCTCTATATGTCTCTCTTCCCTGTAGCTCTGTCTGTCCGTATGTCTGTCTGTCTGTATGTCTGTCCCCCTCTCTCTCCCTCTCTGTCTCTCTCTCTATATATATATCTCTCTTGTCTCTCTCCATCTATCCCCCTCTCTCCTCTCTCTCTCTCTCTCTCTCTCTCTCTCTCTCTCTCTCTCTCTCTCTCTCTCTCTCTCTCTCTCTCTCTCTCTCTCTCTCTCTCTCTCTCTCTCTTTCTCGCTTTATCTCTCTGTTGTTGTCTCTCTCTGTCTTTTTCTCACTTGAACGTTCCACCAGTCATGCTATAAGTGATATACAGGTCCATTAAGCCTGAAGATTACCGGAAAACTCAAATTAGCCGGCCTGAAATAAATCACAGATAAAAACAACAATGGTTTGTTGGAATGTTGTTTTGAATATGCTACTTTAGCGTAACCGGGGTAAACGAGAAAGTAAAAGAATCAATTTCAAATAGTGACAGTTCAACATAGTACTGCCATGGGGTCATGTAAAGTATATGTAATATAATTGGAATTGTAGGTCGTTGCTTATCTAAGGCAACTGTTTTGGTTGTAGTAGTACTTTTTATATGTTATTTAAGTGACACGTTACACAAGTAATACACATATACAATTGATTAACACAACAGTTGAAAATTCACATTTGTAGGCAATACGTGTACATATGAAGTACCCAGCCATACAAATGGCTTATGAGTCGCTAGAAACTTACCAAAGAAAGTACTAAAAAAAGTGTTAATAAAAGGTAAATAGAATTCGGGAGTCTTGGGTTCAATCCCCGACAGCATCCGGTCATGGTGGAGTACCCTTTACCAAGACACATTTCCTAGCCTATTATTGGTTTGTCACATAGGGTCCATTGATAACGTGTTCTGTCAAAATGATATAACTGAATTAATGACGAAAAAGACGTAAAACCCTTTAGTAGTAAATAAAAACGAAATTCCGTCACTCGATGTATTGAAACGCTTTAATAATTTGGACTCATATAAATAGACAACTATTACATATACATTGGCTAGTTAAATGTTAAAGGCATGAACATAAAACGCGTCAAGTAAAACAGTTTCCCGTTGCATTTCCAAAATAACACTTTTAAATGTTGTCCCGCTGAATGTTTATAACTTGTCTCATCAGCACTGATTTTGAATTCACTCTTACACATTTATGGAACATGTTTTGTTCCATGTTGATTCGCATTTTGCCACAATGTTTTCATCTTGATTACATAATTGTTCATTATTTATTGAGAGTTTCCATATTTTGGACAAAATGGTTCAAAGTCGTTTGCTGCTGATATGTTATGTATATATTAAATGATGGTTAATATATTGCCAAAAGTTACATGTACGGCTCTTTTATTTTTAAGTATCGGCGAATATGGAATACTTTTCTAACCCCTGCGGATATGTGACTTGGTCCTATCTAAATGTGACATGACCCATTTTTGTTTATCTGTGAGACAAAATGAAATGGGCGCAAAAGCTAAATAGACGTACATGTACATGTAAAAAGACATCAGAAAATCTTTTCTTGTCCGAGTGAAGCAACATTCTAAGAGAGAAATAAAATACCATGTGAACTATGTTCGATATATCATTAAGGCGTATTTATTTGTATTTAATCTGTGCGTGATTTACCCCGACATGTAAATTTGAAGTTAATAATATTTCATAAAACAAATCACACATTTACAGATGAAATAATGAACAATATGAAGTAAATGGTGAGGACAGAGATAACCTAGTGCCTTATCAATGTTCCATTTCGTTCAGTCTTCGACACAAACATGGCCAGAGTACTTGTCTTCGTAGCATTTATTTTGTGCACCAATGCACTTGAAAGCACGGATAATGTTCTCACACGAAACATTCTGCGACGCATTGAAGAACTCGAGGAACGAGACAGAATCCAGCAAATTGAAATAGAAGTGCTAAGGACAGAGAACTTTCGACTCAAAGAGACAGATGAAGCGCACACTGTTCGTATTACCTCCCTTGAAGAACAGTCACGAAACATGATCGAGAAGATGACGTATGTAGCAGACCGCTTGTCAGTGTGTGAGTCGAAAGTGGTGACTGGCCAATCAAAACAAAGCTCTGCCGATGATTTGGAAAATGATAATCTCGAACAGAAGAACGGTTTTGGACAAACACAACCTGCAAATAATACAATTACTAAAGGTAAGTCTTGTTTACATTGAAATAAACTAAAGAAAAGTATCGATTTAATTCGTCTGTCGGTTTGGGGTCTTATTGACACTCCGTGATGTTATTATATAAAGGTACTTTGGAGTTACATTAACGGGGCTACACTTCTACTGTTCTGTTACAAGATTTACCACCTCGGTGATGTAAATTTTAGGAGACCAGCGTTCGATAAAACATTAAACATAGTAGAACTGGTTTTCCTTCTTCATGCTCAGGTTGCGGGGATAGCACCACGACGGATGTTATGAGGTGTCAGGATCAAACTACCAGCAGTACTGGTAATTTACTCAGGAAAGTCTGTGATACAACTGAATTACCATTCAATCACAAATCTGACATACATTGCTAGACAAACATTTACAAAAAATTATCTAGCAGCGTATGTCAATAGTTGGAATAATATATTTTCATAGACACGCTAACAAGTTTTATTTTACGCTTATTTTTCAGTGATGAAACGAGTCCCTAAAAGACAATCGACTCGTGGAACTGAGATGAACGTCGCCTTCTTCGCGTCACTATCTGACCACATGTTCCATCTCGGATCGAACCAAGCTATTCTATTCGACAACGTGATTACCAATTATGGGACAGCGTACAATCCTCATACGGGCATTTTCACAGCGCCTGTAGCAGGAATATACGTCTTTTCCACGACGCTGCTTGGTCACCAAACACGAACAGAATTCGACTTCGCCGTCAATGGTAAAATGGCTTCCCGTATGTATGTCTACGCTGAAACTAACACCTACCAGACAACCAGCCAGGCAGCAATATTTCGTCTGAATCAAGGCGACGATGTTGCCATTCGCAACAAAGTTGCAGATACGATGGTCCATGGAAGTCATTATTCCACATTCTCTGGATTCTTGTTGTCAACAAGTGATCTTGGTTCAACAATTGTTGGCTAATGTTGAACTATATGCAATGGTATGGTCGCGTCAGCCCTTTGGGTGTCTTGTTGTATCAACTAACAATGAAGACTCATGATATATGCATTTAAATGCACAATTAATAACCGTATACGTTAGACTTAATTTAAATTCTGACAACCAACCAAAATATGTATTCAAATACCTTTATCCCTTCATACTTTATATGAGATCTCATTACGGAGATATGACAATACTCCTTTTATCCTGACGCAGTTTTATTATAATATTGGCTACATCTTTTAGCCTTTCACACATGTAGACTCATCCGCAGCGGAGGAATTTTAAAAAGATCGTGGCAAAATGAGAAATTACTCACGGTGACCAAATTCATCTTTTGTCACAATGTTGTCGGCTCCTTCCAGTTATTGAAATTTTATATATAGAGATGTTCAATGTTTTTCCTAAGTATTTAAAGGTGTCTGCTGCAGAATTGTAGTATTTGGGAAAGAATTAATGCATTAAACATGAGCCCATAAAAGAATAAAATCAGCCTTTTTCGTCCTTCCTTATTCACTGCCATGATCGGGTTTCATTACAACCACTCCTCGACGCAATACAGTCCGAACAAGATCTTTCTCAAAATTGACGATCAACTTGATCCAAATTTTCGGTTCTACGACAACAGTTTTCAGCAAGAGGCTAGTCCGAGTAATTTTCTACTGTTTGCGAATTCTGCAGACGCTCGTCGAACTATAGACGGGAATCAGTCCCTGACGTTAGTTTAAACATATTTATTGAGAAATAGTTGTACATTGGTATATATGTAATACATGTTATGTTCATAGGATTGGAAAACAAGCGTCATAGACACTTATACAAATTCCTTTCCTCAGATAAATTTGTATCATATTCAAAATTACATGGCGTATTGATAGTGATTTTACATGATATATGATAAATGAAATTAGACTATACTATTGTCTCAATATATCTTAATTTAAAATAGAAAAAGGTCTTTATAATATCATTACTGTTATGTCTCACCCAGAATCCCCAGCAGCAAACGACACGCACACGACAAACCTCATCCCGTACTAAATCTCTTGGTTGTATCAATATATTTCTGGACATTAAGAAAGATTGCCTTGTTTGATTCGAACGATAAACGTTCGTCGCCAAAGAGAAGGCAGCTGCTAGTGGGTGGACATGAAAGATTGGAGAATAAATCCCTGACGTTGAAGAATTAATACAATATCGTCATTGATAACTTCGTTGAATAACTTAACATCTGTCTTTATGTAGCAGCTCCCGACTTCTGAACACGATTTCGGCTTCAGAATGATGTCCTGATAGTCGTTTATTGCATATAATGAGAATGAAAGCACATGAATCAATTCAATGGAATTGATTCGATATCATTTACGCAATATAACAATTCAATAGAAATGTTTTGTTAAATCATATGAACAGTGAATGTTTGTATGCTATAAAATCCTTATTTGATCTCCGAAACCTATGTGGTAGGTGGTCAAATGAATCATCTCATAAGTTTTAATATATACTCAGAGAGATATCGTCGAAGAAAGACCTGTTTACTCCTCCTTATCCAGTCGTCTGGTGCGATATAGTATGAACTCAATTTTTGCGCAAGATAATGTAACCAATGATAAATGCTTGAAATATATATCATAATCGTATAGCATTGCATCATTTACTATCTGGTTCAAATATATATCATAATCGTATAGCATTGCATTATTTACGATCTGGTTCAGACTGAAAAGAGCACGAACATATTCATAGCTGTTCAGTGAGACTAATATAGCTAAGCCTGTACTTCCAAACTTGGAGGCAATTCTTCGGTGACTTACATAAGATGACACTTGGACGTTTATAGAGATTTTCAAATTGTGTCACCTAGGCGTGATTAGAGACTAACATAATGTGTCACCTATGCGTTTATAGAGACTTACACAATGTGTCACCAATGTGTTTATAGGGACTAACACAATGTGTCACCTAGGCGTTTATAGAGACTTACACAATGTGTCACCTAGGCGTTATTAGAGACTGACACAATGAGTCACCTAGGCGTTTATAGAGACTAACACAATGTGTCACATAGGCGTTTATAGAGACTAACACAATGTGTCACATAGGCGTTTATAGAGACTAACAAAATGTGATCCCTATATGTTTTCGAAGTCCTATACATCATTTTGACCGTATGTGGAAAAGGGGCATTAACTCGTGTGCATGGTTCTTTTTCTCATTACCTACCCTTTGTTGGTTTAACTTCGGTATTTCCGACGTGTATTACTATTACCCTTTACAGTATGTGGATGCATTTAGATGCATCTGCTACAAGCGACCTTAGGAAACATAGTGTCAAAACTAGACATTGCTCATGATGAGCAATTTCGCCTTTACTACAATTATTTCATCTCTTTACAATAACTATGTACATGTATAGCTTCATTTTAATAGAACTTCCATAATGTTTATAAGCTGCATGCGTATTGTATGTGGGAAAGGGTTAATCGCGAAACAGGTGAATCGTTGCAATTATAATGTTATATTATGTATTGAATGATAAAATATAGAGATTTCCCAACTTGAGAAAACCTATAACATGCTTTTTGTCTATTGAGCAATATCGCCTAGTGGGCGATATAGCTCACTAGCCGGATTTTCGGAACTACTTATTTTAAATCTCTTTTAAACACTTCTAAGTTCCGTTTTCACTTCTTAACACTTAATTTCCATGATGAACCGTTAAATAATCCACAATTGCACTTTTAAATCCGCAAATAAGAGCTTGAATCGACATGACACAAGTTTATTTCAATCAATGTACACATTGTCGGTGACGTCACGTATACATATATATATATATATATATATATATATATAGTGACGTCACTGCAAAACTGGCAGATTACGTCATTCAGATCTCTCCACTTCTGAGCTAAAAATAAATGAGCTGCACAGGGGTATTGTCTTTTAAAAACGAAAATTATCGCCGAGTATATAATATATAGTTTAATAAACATTGTTTTCATGATTTGAGAATTAAATCCCTCGTGAAAGAGATGCTTGCATATAAAAACTCGTGCGCTATGGCGCACTCGTTTTTATATCGCAAGAATCTCTCCCACTTGGGATTTAAATCCCGTATCATGAAAACAATGTTAATTAAACTCTATATATCAGCACAGTTGGACGTCACTGAGGGGATTTATTGATTGGGGTTTAACGCCGTTTTTAACAATTTCTCAGTTATATCACGGCGGCCAGTTCACCTACTCATGCATTTCTTGGTTTTCCCACACCAGTACTCCACACAACAATCTTCCGAGGCAACTAGCTGCTTTTCCACATAGACTTAGCCCATTGGTGGAAGACGAATGACGCATGTCGCATTGACTTTTGTCAATCGGCGGAAAGAGAGTTGGCCGAGCCGGTCACTGAGGGGAACGTCTGCTTATATTTAAAAGTACATGTATGTGGTATGACCAGACTAGAGATCGAACATTAACTCTCCGTCTGTCGACTCGGGCGATCCTCATTGTCACAAGAACATTAGATGTGCAAATGTTCTTGAAACAACATTCTAGACAGACTGACATATTCTTATTCGCCACACCAAAAATGTTTTACTTGTTACATGACGTGATTGTAAACGAGTGTGTAATTGCACTAACTATATAAGTCGTTCCACGACAAAACCAACATTATGGATTCTGCGTAATGTATCGACTAGATCAGCATGCACAGTCCGCGCAGGCTGGTCCGGGCCGACAGATTCCGTATCGGGGAGAAAGAGGTATAGAGAAATTATTCCTGAAACAAAAAAAATCCCCAGGAGGAGAAACGTTTCTGTTCGGGTTAGCTTGCGCTGCATGCTAAGGCTGATCCGGGTTGATACTTTACGCAGAATCCACAATGTTGGTTTTCTCGTGTAAAGGATCACACTGTCTTTACATAGAAGCCGACCTTCCGGACTTAACGACCAGCGTAGATTAAAACCAACTTTCGCCTTCGGGTAATCTGGTCAGAATATACCCTGTTCGCTATCTCGTCTAATAACCGTTCCGATCGCTCTATATCATTGGTATGTGGTCGGAAAATCGACACTTCTTGTATGCGGTTGGATTAAAAAGGTCTTTAATCTTAAAGCTTCTGGTGCAGTTTTTTTTAAGTGACTTCCGGACGTAACGAACAGCGTAGATCAAAACCAACTTTCGCCTTCGGATAGTCTGGTCAGAATATACCCTGTTCGCTATCTCGTCTTATAACCGTTCCGATCGCTCTGTATGCGGTTGGATTGAAAAGGTCTTTAATCTTAAAACTTCTGATGGGTTGTTTTTTAAGTGAAATATTTATGTTTCATATTTTATTTAAAAATACATCTACAGTCAAGGGCCTGGTATGATATATGAGATGTTAGACTATTTGAGATATGTTGTCGAAACATGTGAGAATACCATTTGGAGAAATAGAAGAAAACACGAATTCTCGATTATGATTACAATACAATACAACTTGTCGGGCAATAAGCTAATTACAAGACGAGACAAGACAACATTTTAACTACATATATAGTTTCTTGTAAAACCACAAATCATAGTAACATATACAATACAAAACGCATAAACTTACTAAATTATTACACTTAATATGAAAAACATAGGTCCGTGAAGTTAGGTTGACGAGTGACGAATTGACGAGTGACGAACTGTGACATTTTTATAGGTCCGTGAAGTTAGGTTGACGAGTGACGAATTGACGAGTGACGAACTGTGACATTTTTTCTAAAAACTTTCTTTATTTCTTTAAGATAATGTTTCTAGACGAATAAATGCAAATTGGGCCCTATTTCATGTTTCATGGCCATCAGTCAATCAGAAGAGCTTCGACAATTCGTCAATTTTGTTGACGAAATTGACGAAAAAAATATTTTTCTAAAAACTTTATTTCTTTCCTTTATATAAGTATCTGGACGTATTGAATGCAAATTAGGCCCTATTTCATGTTTCATGGCGATCATTCAATCAGAAGAGCTTGTTCAAGTTCGTCAATTCGTCAACTTGTCAATAAAGTTGACGAAATTGATGAATTTCTTTTTTTTCTAAAAACTTTATTTCTTTCCTTTAGATAAGTATCTGGATGTATTGAATGCAACATAGACCCTATTTCAAAATTAATGGCCATCAGTCATTCATAAGAGCTTCTTCAAGTTCGTCAATTCGTCAACTTGTCAATAAAGTTGACGAAATTGACGAACAAATTATTTTTCTAAAAACTTTATTTCTTTCCTTTAGATAATGTATCTGGACGTATTGAATGCAAATTAGACCCTATTTCATGTTTCATGGTGATCAGTCAATCAGAAGAGCTTCTTCAAGTTCGTCAATTCGTCAACTTGTCAATAAAGTTGACGAAATTGACGAACAAATTATTTTTCTAAAAACTTTATTTCTTTCCTTTAGATAATGTATCTGGACGTATTGAATGCAAATTAGACCCTATTTCATGTTTCATGGCGATCAGTCAATCAGAAGAGCTTCTTCAAGTTCGTCAATTCGTCAACTTGTCAATAAAGTTGACAGAATTGACGAATTTTTTTTTTTTTCTAAAAACTTTATTTCCTTCCTTTAGATAAGTTTCTAGACGTATTGAATGCAAATTAGGCCCTTTAGAACCTAGTAGAATCTGGAGAGACAATCCCTTGTTTATTATATTTTGAAATTCTCCTTTCTTTATATTGTAAGTACAATATAAATAAGACCAGTTACCAGAATAGCTATATACCTCAGCGAGCTTAATCCATGCCGCAACATCCCTGTGTAACTTTGCTTGCTGATTGTATTGCAACCAAATTACTATTAAGTAGTGGTAACAAGTTGAAATTTATATTTGTTCAAATGGAGGGTTTTCTTGCCAAACTTTACGGTTTGTACATCTTGGTAACAGTAAAAGGACGGGCCTTTATGTTCTCTTTACTAGCAGTAAACAGCATTGGATATGTCTACCTTATTACAATGGGTTCACTAATGAAAACAATACCAATTTCGTCTACACTGTACGGATGTGAGCTATTGCATTCTATGTCTTCTTTAGATATCTAGAACGTTGCAAACAATCACAGCATTTGCACTGTAGAACACGTACATATAAGGTATTTAGTCTGCTAGGTCGGTACAACAGAGAGAGAGAGAGAGAGAGAGAGAGAGAGAGAGAGAGAGAGAGAGAGAGAGAGAGAGAGAGAGAGAGAGAGAGAGAGAGAGAGAGAGAGAGAGAGAGAGAGAGAGAGAGAAGAGAGAGAGAGAGAGAGAGAGAGAGAGAGAGAGAGAGAGAGAGAGGAGAGAGAGAGAGAGAGAGAGAGAGAGAGAGAGGAGAGAGAGAGGAGAGAGAGAGAGGAGAGATGAGAGGAGAGGAGAGAGAGAGAGAGAGAGAGAGAGAGACATACACATGACATAAAATAATACTGACAGTATTTATTTAACCCGGTACAAAGTACTTGTTAAGTTAGAGAGAGAGAGAGAGAGAGACATACACATGACATAAAATAATACTGACAGTATTTATTTAACCCGGTACAAAGTACTTGTAACTATTTCATACGTTATGTAGAAATAGTACCACATGTTTGTCATAGTTTTTAGGCAGTACGCTGTTCAAGTTCGAATTCAAACCGAATAGAGCTTCCACATACTCCTTACCATTAAAAGAATCTAGCATATTGAAAGTACTACTACCAAATTTGACATAAGTTATTTGTTAAAAGGAATACATAAAAACAGTTAATCAAATTATGCTAAGTCAAACTTGTTTTAATATCTCTATATCCACACCGTGAGCAATGGGAGAAATCAGTGCATGCCGTGTATGCAATTATTTGGGCGATAAAAAAACAAGCACGTAGCATATTCGGATTACGTTTAGCGTAGACCCACAGTGGATTAGCAGAGAACTGATGCTGTAGTTTTCTTTATAAGACAAACTGTCTCGAAGAAGTTCTAACATTCAATTCTTATATATAGTCAGGGGCGTAGCTCCCTTTAGGCACTGTAGGCACGTGCCTACGCATTTTTTCTCAAAATGCCCCAAAATGCAGCTGCGGCGATAGACATCTGCGTAATGTATCGACCAGATCAGCCTGCGCTGTCCGCACAGACTGATTCGACCGACACATTCCGTCTTAGGGGGATAGATGTATAGAGTAGTTATTCCTGAAACAGAAAATCCACAGGAGGCGAAAAGTGTCTATCCGGGTAGGCCTGTGTGGCATGCATAGGCTGATCCGGGGTCGATACTTTAAGCAGAGTCCACAATGTAGATTTTCTCACGAGACGGCCTACACATTGATTATTGTAAAGCTACGCCCCTGATCTGATAGTAGTTACGAACTTTTTTATTAATACAATGTTTCCAAAAATATCTACTAGGAAAATCGCCATATGCTAAATAGTCTTCCAAGCTATTGTCAAATATCATATTTATGTAGCAGAGAAACAACATCCGAAATAAACCCGAAATCGGAAGACCCATTCTTAAACAAACTAAGAAGTAATAAAAACAAACGTTTGGCTGTGCAGTCCCTTTCTAATCGACACACTATGCAGAAAGCTATTAGTAAGAACCTGTGTATGAAGAGATTCAACTGAAGAAGAATATGCTTTGATGTTTGTCAACGTATATTTCGTTTAACAAAATTGACGTGTTGACGAATTGACGAACTTGACGTAGCCCTTCTGAATGACTGGCCATGAAAGTTAAAAAAGGGCATAGTTTGCATTGAATACGTCCAGATACATTATCTTAAAGACAGAAATAAAGTTTTTAGGAAAAATATGTTCGCCATCGTGAGGGTTTGCGATTGTGAAAAATGTAATAGTTTTTTTTGGATTTTTTTTAATTTTCTGTACATAACGGACCATTTGCAGCCCATAAAAATTAAAAAAATAAATTCCAAAAGTTGTCTGATGACTGGGCGGAATCTGAAATGTGCGGGCCATCTTGGACCGTCCCCGCTGCACTATACTTTTGGGTTTTTCCTAATATCTCATTTATTTTTTGTTTTTTTGAAATGATATTTTGTATATTGATTCACAAAAGAATTCTCTATCGACATGCAAAGTTTCGTAAAAATCGGTCCAGAAATGACCGAGTAAAAAAATGTCCCCCGGAAGATTCCGTCATTTTCCGACCACAACCCGCCATCCCGCCGAGTTTTGCATTTTTAAACGTGAGTTTTTTTGGAACAAAAACGATTGGGTTCGATTGCCCGTATAATTTCCTACATTATATCAAAATTTCGTGGAAATATATCGACAATATCCGAAGATATGGCCTAAATATGGCCAAAATCCGCCATAATTTGAGTATTTTTTTAGGGGGAGGGGTAGCTAAATTACACGTAGTTCAGCCATTTTCCCGATTAAATCAAGGTTACTTTTTTTATACGACAGCTAATACATGTCGTTTATGAAAAAAGACTTTTAAGTGTGAAAAAAATCAGAGAAACATAAAAAAAACATCCAAATGAACCTATTGATTTTCTTAGATCGCAAAATTAGGCCGGTTTCGCCGGAAATTTGAAACAGGATTGCATATATCTTCTCTAATTCTAATTGTATCGAACTGAATTAGGTATGATTTTCTTTCGGCACATGTGTACCTTACATAGAAAGAAAGAAATCAAAACATATATTGTTTCCTATGTGAGTAATCCTCACGAATTCAACCCTTACCCCACCCAAAATGATATTGGTGGACCACAGAAACCGTATTATTTTCCTGCAAACGTTGCTTATATTTATTTATTTTAATTTCTACATTGACATTGGAATCTCTAAATGTTATTCAGAACATTTCAGGCCATTTGAACTATATCCCAGTGAGTTCTACTCATTGCCTGGATCCCTAGGCTGCACATTTTGACATTTTGGCTTATTGTGGGTCCCAATAACCGTATTTTTCACCAGTAAACGTTGCTCTAATTTACTTATTTGCAGTTCTACATTGAAATTAAAGTCTCTTAATGATATCCAGCACATTTGAGGCCATTTGAACTAGGAACCAGTGAGTAATAATCATTTCCTGGATCCCTAGGCTGCACATTTTGGCAGTTTGGCTTCTTGTGGGTCCCAATAACCGTTTTTTCTCCTGCAAACGTTGCTTATATTTATTTATTTTAATTTCTACATTGACATTGGAATCTCTAAATGTTATTCAGAACATTTCAGGCCATTTGAACTATATCCCAGTGAGTTCTACTCATTGCCTGGATCCCTAGGCTGCACATTTTGACATTTTGGCTTATTGTGGGTCCCAATAACCGTATTTTTCACCAGTAAACGTTGCTCTAATTTACTTATTTGCAGTTCTACATTGAAATTGAAGTTTCTTTATGATATGCAGCACATTTTAGGCCATTTGAACTAGGAACCAGTGAGTAATAATCATTTCCTGGATCCCTAGGCTGCACATTTTGGCAGTTTGGCTTCTTGTGGGGTCCCAATAACCGTTTTTTTCTCCTGCAAACGTTGCTTATATTTATTTATTTTAATTTCTACATTGACATTGGAATCTCTCAATGTTATTCAGAACATTTCAGGCCATTTGAACTATATCCCAGTGAGTTCTACTCATTGCCTGGATCCCTAGGCTGCACATTTTGACATTTTGGCTTATTGTGGGTCCCAATAACCGTATTTTTCACCAGTAAACGTTGCTCTAATTTACTTATTTGCAGTTCTACATTGAAATTAAAGTCTCTTAATGATATCCAGCACATTTTAGGACATTTGAACTAGGAACCAGTGAGTTCTACTCATTTCCTGGATCCCTAGGCTACACATTTTTGCATTTTGGCTCCTTGTGGGTCCCAATAACCGTATTTTTCTCCAACAAACGTTGCTTTTATTTACTTATTTTAAGTTCTACATTGAAATTGAAGTCTTTAAATGATATGCAGCACATTTTAGGCCATTTGAACTAGGAACCAGTGAGGAATAATCATTTCCTGGATCCCTAGGCTGCACATTTTGGCAGTTTGGCTTCTTGTGGGTCCCAATAACCGTTTTTTCTCCTGCAAACGTTGCTTATATTTATTTATTTTAATTTCTACATTGACATTGGAATCTCTAAATGTTATTCAGAACATTTCAGGCCATTTGAACTATATCCCAGTGAGTTCTACTCATTGCCTGGATCCCTAGGCTGCACATTTTGACATTTTGGCTTATTGTGGGTCCCAATAACCGTATTCTTTACCAGTAAACGTTGCTCTAATTTACTTATTTGCAGTTCTACATTGAAATTGAAGTTTCTTTATGATATGCAGCACATTTTAGGCCATTTGAACTAGGAACCAGTGAGTAATAATCATTTCCTGGATCCCTAGGCTGCACATTTTGGCAGTTTGGCTTCTTGTGTGTCCCAATAACCGTTTTTTCTCCTGCAAACGTTGCTTATATTTATTTATTTTAATTTCTACATTGACATTGGAATCTCTAAATGTTATTCAGAACATTTCAGGCCATTTGAACTATATCCCAGTGAGTTCTACTCATTGCCTGGATCCCTAGGCTGCACATTTTGACATTTTGGCTTATTGTGGGTCCCAATAACCGTATTTTTCACCAGTAAACGTTGCTCTAATTTACTTATTTGCAGTTCTACATTGAAATTAAAGTCTCTTAATGATATCCAGCACATTTTAGGCCATTTGAACTAGGAACCAGTGAGTTCTACTCATTTCCTGGATCCCTAGGCTACACATTTTTGCATTTTGGCTCCTTGTGGGTCCCAATAACCGTATTTTTCTCCAACAAACGTTGCTTTTATTTACTTATTTTAAGTTCTACATTGAAATTGAAGTCTTTAAATGATATGCAGCACATTTTAGGCCATTTGAACTAGGAACCAGTGAGTAATAATCATTTCCTGGATCCCTAGGCTGCACATTTTGGCAGTTTGGCTTCTTGTGGGTCCCAATAACCGTTTTTTCTCCTGCAAACGTTGCTTATATTTATTTATTTTAATTTCTACATTGACATTGGAATCTCTAAATGTTATTCAGAACATTTCAGGCCATTTGAACTATATCCCAGTGAGTTCTACTCATTGCCTGGATCCCTAGGCTGCACATTTTGACATTTTGGCTTATTGTGGGTCCCAATAACCGTATTTTTCACCAGTAAACATTGCTCTAATTTACTTATTTGCAGTTCTACATTGAAATTGAAGTTTCTTTATGATATCCAGCACATTTGAGGCCATTTGAACTAGGAACCAGTGAGTAATAATCATTTCCTGGATCCCTAGGCTGCACATTTTGGCAGTTTGGCTTCTTGTGGGTCCCAATAACCGTTTTTTCTCCTGCAAACGTTGCTTATATTTATTTATTTTAATTTCTACATTGACATTGGAATCTCTAAATGTTATTCAGAACATTTCAGGCCATTTGAACTATATCCCAGTGAGTTCTACTCATTGCCTGGATCCCTAGGCTGCACATTTTGACATTTTGGCTTGTTGTGGGTCCCAATAACCGTATTTTTCACCAGTAAACGTTGCTCTAATTTACTTATTTGCAGTTCTACATTGAAATTGAAGTTTCTTTATGATATCCAGCACATTTTAGGCCATTTGAACTAGGAACCAGTGAGTAATAATCATTTCCTGGATCCCTAGGCTGCACATTTTGGCAGTTTGGCTTCTTGTGGGTCCCAATAACCGTTTTTTCTCCTGCAAACGTTGCTTATATTTATTTATTTTAATTTCTACATTGACATTGGAATCTCTAAATGTTATTCAGAACATTTCAGGCCATTTGAACTATATCCCAGTGAGTTCTACTCATTGCCTGGATCCCTAGGCTGCACATTTTGACATTTTGGCTTATTGTGGGTCCCAATAACCGTATTTTTTACCAATAAACGTTGCTCTAATTTACTTATTTGCAGTTCTACATTGAAATTAAAGTCTCTTAATGATATCCAGCACATTTTAGGCCATTTGAACTAGGAACCAGTGAGTTCTACTCATTTCCTGGATCCCTAGGCTACACATTTTTGCATTTTGGCTCCTTGTGGGTCCCAATAACCGTATTTTTCACCAGTAAACGTTGCTCTAATTTACTTATTTGCAGTTCTACATTGAAATTAAAGTCTCTTAATGATATCCAGCACATTTTAGGCCATTTGAACTAGGAACCAGTGAGTTCTACTCATTTCCTGGATCCCTAGGCTACACATTTTTGCATTTTGGCTCCTTGTGGGTCCCAATAACCGTATTTTTCTCCAGCAAACGTTGCTTTTATTTACTTATTTGCAGTTCTACATTGAAATTGAAGTTTCTTTATGATATGCAGCACATTTTAGGCCATTTGAACTAGGAACCAGTGAGTTCTACTCATTTCCTGGATCCCTAGTCTACACATTTTGACATTTTTACTCCTTGTGGGTCCCAATAACCGTATTTTTCTCCAGCAAACGTTGCTTTTATTTACTTATTTGCAGTTATACATTGAAATTGAAGTTTTTTTATGATATGCAGCACATTTTAGGCCATTTGAACTAGGAACCAGTGAGTAATAATCATTTCCTGGATCCCTAGGCTGCACATTTTGGCAGTTTGGCTTCTTGTGGGTCCCAATAACCGTTTTTTCTCCTGCAAACGTTGCTTATATTTATTTATTTTAATTTCTACATTGACATTGGAATCTCTAAATGTTATTCAGAACATTTCAGGCCATTTGAACTATATCCCAGTGAGTTCTACTCATTGCCTGGATCCCTAGGCTGCACATTTTGACATTTTGGCTTATTGTGGGTCCCAATAACCGTATTTTTCACCAGTAAACGTTGCTCTAATTTACTTATTTGCAGTTCTACATTGAAATTAAAGTCTCTTAATGATATCCAGCACATTTTAGGCCATTTGAACTAGGAACCAGTGAGTTCTACTCATTTCCTGGATCCCTAGGCTACACATTTTTGCATTTTGGCTCCTTGTGGGTCCCAATAACCGTATTTTTCACCAGTAAACGTTGCTCTAATTTACTTATTTGCAGTTCTACATTGAAATTAAAGTCTCTTAATGATATGCAGCACATTTTAGGCCATTTGAACTAGGAACCAGTGAGTTCTACTCATTTCCTGGATCCCTAGGCTACACATTTTTGCATTTTGGCTCCTTGTGGGTCCCAATAACCGTTGATTCACCAGTAAACGTTGCTCTAATTTACTTATTTGCAGTTCTACATTGAAATTAAAGTCTCTTAATGATATCCAGCACATTTTAGGCCATTTGAACTAGGAACCAGTGAGTTCTACTCATTTCCTGGATCCCTAGGCTACACATTTTGACATTTTTACTCCTTGTGGGTCCCAATAACCGTATTTTTCTCCAGCAAACGTTGCTTTTATTTACTTATTTGCAGTTCTACATTGAAATTGAAGTTTCTTTATGATATGCAGCACATTTTAGGCCATTTGAACTAGGAACCAGTGAGTAATAATCATTTCCTGGATCCCTAGGCTGCACATTTTGGCAGTTTGGCTTCTTGTGGGTCCCAATAACCGTTTTTTCTCCTGCAAACGTTGCTTATATTTATTTATTTTAATTTCTACATTGACATTGGAATCTCTAAATGTTATTCAGAACATTTCAGGCCATTTGAACTATATCCCAGTGAGTTCTACTCATTGCCTGGATCCCTAGGCTGCACATTTTGACATTTTGGCTTATTATGGGTCCCAATAACCGTATTTTTCACCAGTAAACGTTGCTCTAATTTACTTATTTGCAGTTCTACATTGAAATTAAAGTCTCTTAATGATATCCAGCACATTTGAGGCCATTTGAACTAGGAACCAGTGAGTTCTACTCATTTCCTGGATCCCTAGGCTACACATTTTTGCATTTTGGCTCCTTGTGGGTCCCAATAACCGTATTTTTCACCAGTAAACGTTGCTCTAATTTACTTATTTGCAGTTCTACATTGAAATTAAAGTCTCTTAATGATATCCAGCACATTTTAGGCCATTTAAACTAGGAACCAGTGAGTTCTACTCATTTCCTGGATCCCTAGGCTACACATTTTGACATTTTTACTCCTTGTGGGTCCCAATAAGCGTATTTTTCTCCAGCAAACGTTGCTTTTATTTACTTATTTGCAGTTCTACATTGAAATTGAAGTTTCTTTATGATATGCAGCACATTTTAGGCCATTTGAACTAGGAACCAGTGAGTAATAATCATTTCCTGGATCCCTAGGCTGCACATTTTGGCAGTTTGGCTTCTTGTGGGTCCCAATAACCGTTTTTTCTCCTGCAAACGTTGCTTATATTTATTTATTTTAATTTCTACATTGACATTGGAATCTCTAAATGTTATTCAGAACATTTCAGGCCATTTGAACTATATCCCAGTGAGTTCTACTCATTGCCTGGATCCCTAGGCTGCACATTTTGACATTTTGGCTTATTGTGGGTCCCAATAACCGAATTTTGACCTTGACCTTTCACCTAGGCCTTAATCCCGACAATCCGCATCAGCACTGGGACAGTCCTTGATCCGTGCCAATTTTCGGGATAATCGGAGACACTTTTTTTTTTTACCTAAAAAAGTCGTAAGGGAGACAAAGGACTGTCCCAGTGCTGATGCGGATTGTCGGGATTAAGGCCTATCTGAAAGGTCAAGGTCAAAATTCAAGGCCCGAGTGAAAATGGTCGGATCAAGCTTAAAAACACGAGCGGATTCGGGCCAATGTTGACCCTTTTCCGGCTTATTTGTTGACCTTGACTTTTCCAAAAATGTAATACCTTAACGGTAACCGCCTGGCCATTCCTCTGGTTTGGAACGTCTGCATCTGCTGAACCGCAATCTACAGTAAGGGCAAGACTTCACCAATCTGAAAATAATATACCAGATCGTTAAATACTCTTCTTCTGACCACCGGCTCAAGCTTAAACAACAATTTTCACTGAATTTTACATTGATAACGCGACAGTTAATGTGTCGTGCTACTGTAACCGCCTGGCCATTCCTCTGGTTTGGAACGTCTGGTTTTGCGAATAATGGATGGGTGAATGACAAGCTTGAACCTTAACGGTAACCGCCTGGCCATTCCTCTGGTTTGGAACGTCTGGTTTTGCGAATAATGGATGGGTGAATGACAAGCTTGAACCGTATTGGTAACCGCCTGGCCATTCCTCTGGTTTGGAACGTCTGGTTTTGCGAATAATGGATGGGTGAATGACAAGCTTGAACCTTAACGGTAACCGCCTGGCCATTCCTCTGGTTTGGAACGTCTGGTTTTGCGAATAATGGATGGGTGAATGACAAGCTTGAACCCTAACGGTAACCGCCTGGCCATTCCTCTGGTTTGGAACGTCTGGTTTTGCGAATAATGGATGGGTGAATGACAAGCTTGAACCGTATTGGTAACCGCCTGGCCATTCCTCTGGTTTGGAACGTCTGGTTTTGCGAATAATGGATGGGTGAATGACAAGCTTGAACCTTAACGGTAACCGCCTGGCCATTCCTCTGGTTTGGAACGTCTGGTTTTGCGAATAATGGATGGGTGAATGACAAGCTTGAACCGTATTGGTAACCGCCTGGCCATTCCTCTGGTTTGGAACGTCTGGTTTTGCGAATAATGGATGGGTGAATGACAAGCTTGAACCTTAACGGTAACCGCCTGGCCATTCCTCTGGTTTGGAACGTCTGGTTTTGCGAATAATGGATGGGTGAATGACAAGCTTGAACCTTAACGGTAACCGCCTGGCCATTCCTCTGGTTTGGAACGTCTGGTTTTGCGAATAATGGATGGGTGAATGACAAGCTTGAACCTTAACGGTAACCGCCTGGCCATTCCTCTGGTTTGGAACGTCTGGTTTTGCGAATAATGGATGGGTGAATGACAAGCTTGAACCGTATTGGTAACCGCCTGGCCATTCCTCTGGTTTGGAACGTCTGGTTTTGCGAATAATGGATGGGTGAATGACAAGCTTGAACCTTAACGGTAACCGCCTGGCCATTCCTCTGGTTTGGAACGTCTGGTTTTGCGAATAATGGATGGGTGAATGACAAGCTTGAACCTTAACGGTAACCGCCTGGCCATTCCTCTTGTTTGGAACGTCTGGTTTTGCGAATAATGGATGGGTGAATGACAAGCTTGAACCGTATTGGTAACCGCCTGGCCATTCCTCTGGTTTGGAACGTCTGGTTTTGCGAATAATGGATGGGTGAATGACAAGCTTGAACCTTAACGGTAACCGCCTGGCCATTCCTCTGGTTTGGAACGTCTGGTTTTGCGAATAATGGATGGGTGAATGACAAGCTTGAACCGTATTGGTAACCGCCTGGCCATTCCTCTGGTTTGGAACGTCTGGTTTTGCGAATAATGGATGGGTGAATGACAAGCTTGAACCTTAACGGTAACCGCCTGGCCATTCCTCTGGTTTGGAACGTCTGGTTTTGCGAATAATGTATGGGTGAATGACAAGCTTGAACCTTAACGGTAACCGCCTGGCCATTCCTCTGGTTTGGAACGTCTGGTTTTGCGAATAATGGATGGGTGAATGACAAGCTTGAACCGTATTGGTAACCGCCTGGCCATTCCTCTGGTTTGGAACGTCTGGTTTTGCGAATAATGGATGGGTGAATGACAAGCTTGAACCGTAACGGTAACCGCCTGGCCATTCCTCTGGTTTGGCGAATAATGGATGGGTGAATGACAAGCTTGAACCGTAAAGGTAACCGCCTGGCCATTCCTCTGGTTTTGCGAATAACGGATGGGTGAATGACAAGCTTGAACCGTAACGGTAACCGCCTGGCCATTCCTCTGGTTTGGCGAATAATGGATGGGTGAATGACAAGCTTGAACCGTAACGGTAACCGCCTGGCCATTCCTCTGGTTTGGAACGTCTGGTTTTGCGAATAATGGATGGGTGAATGACAAGCTTGAACCGTAACGGTAACCGCCTGGCCATTCCTCTGGTTTTGAACGTCTGGTTTGGCGAAAAATGGATGGGTGATTGTTTATAACAGCATGGCGTTTTACATCCACTCTAGCTGATGGGATTTCGGATCGGAATGACATCCGTAATTCCACAAAAGTTCATCACCTTGTTCGATGTCTTTAATGGTTTCTATCAACAGTACGAGGCTATCACCATCGGCTCGTGGTCTCACTGTCACATTTGGGGATTTTCTTGAATGGTTCATGCAACGTCCTTTAATTGTTGTTTTTGTAGGGTGACAATCACAGTCTTTCACTGCGTCACAATAATATTGTTTTGCTGAATATTGAAAGTTTAACATGTATACATTATCAGGGCGATGCTTGTACAATTGTTCATACCGGAATGCACCCTCTTCTTTGGAGATAATTTGTCCATGATAATCGCACACGATTGTCTTTTTTGTTATGTTTTTCAGAGCAAAAACACCCCGTCCCTTTACTCGATCGGTCTTAACAACGATAAGGGGCCAGTGTTGATCTTTAATTTGTTTTCTTAATTTCTCTTCTATTTTTAATGTGTTGCGTACCGGCATGACAATGACCTTTTTCTGTGTTACCTTGTCTTCATGGGCGGTTTCTAGGAGTCGTAAAGCGGCGTCAGATGTTTTTACGTTTGCAGACCATTGTTTATCATTTATGTATTGTGTGATTGCTGCCTTGAATTTTGTTTTGTCTTGCAGTCTTCTCAATGCGTCAGCTATTTCCTTCGCACGTATAATATTTCGAGAGTAGAGCACATATGACTGCATCTGTTTGGTGAGCAGTTTTGGGTCGTCGCAGACTATGTTTAATTCTCCCAGGTAATGTTGAATGTCTTTTTTGGTTTTCAGTGGGGTTTCAGTTGTTATTTCCCCTATCAGGGCCTTTATCTTTTCTTGGGTTGTCGTTTTGGTTTGTATTGTTAACGATGTAGATGAATGTGATGACTGGTTGGATGGCGTCGGACTCACTCTCGATATACGTGATGTCGATGGTGGATCACACTGTCTTGATGTTGACGGTTGCGGTGATGGTATTGATGTTGATGGTTGCGGTGATTGGCGTGGACTGCTTGTAGCTGTTGAAATTGGAGTCGTTGTTGCTTCTAGACTAGCATTTGTTGGTTCTGGAAAATTTGCTGACATCTGTCGTTGGTCCTTGAATGTTTTCAAAATGTCTAGGACAGCTGATCTAGTGGCATCGGTGACTTCGGATAAGAGGTTGGAGCTTTTGCTGACGTACGAGGTGATATTCCTGTTGACGTCGTTGCTGCATATGCGTAATAGGTCCCCGATTAATGGTATTCCTAGCTTGTGAGGTACACTTGCCTCACTGCCAAGCAGATAATGTTTGTTGGCGGTCGCCTCGGAGTGTGTTAGCATACCGTGCATGATTTGTTGTTCGTCCTTTCCTAGATGCACATTACTTATTGTTGTAAGGATCTTCCGGTAGAAGGTGTGGTTCATGATTTTGCTTAGTGGCGTATCATACTTGGCGAGAAATTTCGTAAGGTCATTGGACGGGTTGAAAATCTTTCGTCCGTTGGTGTTAAGGAAGAGATGGTCTTCGAAGCCAGCAGCTGGTTGACGGACGCACTTGTAATAGGACGTCAACATGTCCATTAGTTCTTCTGTTAGGTAGATAAAGGCTACAAACTTGACGCCCGTTTTATGTTCGGGTATGGGTCTGCTTTTGTTCAATTTCTTTTGCGTTGTAGGATCTGATTTGTTTCAATCTACATGCGCATGCGTCCTTGATCAGCATGGCATCTGTATAGTTCTTCAGGTACGGGGTATCAGCCGTCATTGTATCAAGAAGATGAGTGATGACCTTCATGTAGTTCGCTATCGTGTTTGGAGAAAGTTTGATGTCATTTCTCAAAACGTACACTAAGGAAGATATGTTGTCTGCGTTCAGATGCTGCCAGCCGAATTCACTTATGGTTTTCGTCGGTGAACAGTATTTCATAATCTTGCAGGCTAACGAGAGACTATTCTTAATACTTCTTGCTCGTTTCTCATAATTTCCGAGAGACTTGTAATGTGTTTCTAACATCTTTAGTTGTGATACAGATTTAATGGCTGTGTCTCGTTGTACGGTATTGATGTACATCTTGTGCTTCTTGTAAAGGTTTTCAACGGTTTTTTTGGAGGTAGTGGTAGTAGTGGTGCTGGGTTCGGCGTCGTTTGAAGACACGGAATGGTTGCTGTTCTCTTCTTGATCTGAGTAAACCTCAGCCAAATCGGAAAGAAGGCTTTCTTGGTCGCTGTCGATCTTGTTGTGTTTTCCTATTCTTAGTGGTCGGATGCTTTCTTCACTAGAAGTGGATACAGGGGAAACATTCGCAAAACCAGACGGTGGTGGGGACGAGGAGCGAAGTGGCGAGAATCGCGCAGTACTGCTTCCTGGTGGGCTCGTCGGTGTATCTGCATGCACACTGGCATCAGAAGGTTCATCATCTTCTGATTGGTGTCGTGTTGGTAAGGATGGTATTGGTGGTCTCGTCGGTGTATCTGCATGCACACTGGCATCAGAAGGTTCGTCATCTTCTGATTGGTGTAGTGTTGGTGAGGATGGTATTGGTGGTCTCAAAGTAGCGGCGCTGGCTTTGTGGGCTTTTGTCGTTGTCGCGAGATTAGCGGACGTCATAAAATTAATGGAAGGAATTATTCGCCTAGTAATGCTTGAACTATATTTCAAGACAGGAGCTTTGGTATGACCTTTTAGTACATCTGGCATTGACTCAGGGTCTTGCTTGAACGCGTTGATGTCCTCTGCTGTTAAATGGTGGACATAGGTTTCAGCTTTAGGAATAAATACCGGGATGTTTATGCCATATAACATAAGGGCCACATCTAGATAATTGTTGGGGAAATCTCTCTTCAACTCTAAAATAGACTTCGATTCTTCTCCGGCCTCAAGGGAACGTTCCTTTTCACGTTTCTGGTCTTTTAGTATCTGACTCGTCGAAATGGAGGAGGCGTGAGAGTTCTGGATATGATTGCTGCAACTGCTGAACCGCAATCTACAGTAAGGGCAAGACTTCACCAATCTGAAAATAATATACCAGATCGTTAAATACTCTTCTTCTGACCACCGGCTCAAGCTTAAAAAACACGAGTGAAGGCCAGTTTCCACATTGTTTTCCTAACTTTTTTTAAGGACAGATTAATAAATTTTGTTTTAAAAGATAGCTTAACTTATGGTCTACAAAATGGTATAAAGTTTTCACTTAAAGCAATTGCAGATTACATATTTCCTCTGAGTGAAAATGGTCGGATCAAGCTTAAAAAACACGAGCGGATTCGGGCCAATGTTGACCCTTTTCCGGCTTATTTGTTGACCTTGACTTTTCCAAAAATGTAATTTTACATTGATAACGCGACAGTTAATGTGTCGTGCTACTGTCCTTTACCTAGTCAGTGAGTTGTGTGCATGTATGACCACGGGGAAAACATTGAAAAAAAACTATTGAAAAATAATTAGAGTACACATGCAACATAGAGTAAAAAATTTGTCCAAATGCAGCAAAGAGTGAAATTAAAAAACCGTCTCCCTAATTCATTTTTAAAGACAGATTAATAATTCTTGTTTTAAAAGATAGCCTAACTTATGGTCTACAAAATGGTATAAAGTTATTAAAGTTTTCACTTAAAGCAATTGCAGATGATGTATTTCCTCTGTTGCGTCAGACCGCGAAAGGCAGAAAGTCGGAAATATGCTACTTTTCCACATTGTTTTGCAAACTCATTTTTAAAGACAGATTAATAAATTTCGTTTTAAAATATAGCTTAATTTATGGTCTACAAAATGGTATAAAGTTATTAAATGTGGCACTTTATGGAATGGCAGATGAGCTATTTCCTCTGTTGAGCGAGACCGTGAACGGCAGAAAGTCGGAAATAGGCTACTTTTCCACATTGTTTTCGAAACTCATTTTTAAAGACAGATTTATGAAACTGCAGTGAAAACATACATATACCTATTGTCTACGGAAGCATATCAATGTTTTAAAATTTTGATTTCCAGAGAAGTATACACTCCCTTCTAACGGCCATTGAATATAGTAGAAATTAGAAAAAGACTGAAAACTCCCAGATTTGCTGTCTTTCCCACCTTAATTTTCTCGGTCAATTATAATCGAATAATTCCGAAACTTTAATGAATATCTACCTATACTTATTGTCTATGATAGCATATAAAGGTTTTCAAATTGAGATGTTAATACAACCTTGCTTGCCCTACTAACGCCCATTGAAAACAATTGAAAAAAAGTTAGAGTCCAAATGCAACAAGGAGTGAAATATTTGACAATGGAGTGGAACACCAAAAAAAGGGCTTAAATATAACCTTTAATGTTTCAACCATTTTAATATTAATAACCGATTCTTGCTTTTATGAAACATACAGCTTCAAAAAAGGAGCGATTTTCAGGATAATATTTTAATATGATACATAATAAATGTTGTATAGGGGGGGGGGGCCATACTAATTGATATCAACCAATCAAAGACACTATCTTATGTAGCCTCGTTCCTAATGGATTCCTCCATCAATAATGAATTTGATTGGTCAGAATTGAAATAATAAATCTGTCTGGCATCAATCTATTCTGAAGAGGTACTTTCCGAGATTCCGAAATGGCGAATGTCAATGAATTTATTGCCGAGATTTTCGAAATTTCGACTCTGACAGCAGAATTTGAGGGCATTGAAAGGGCGGATTTGATTGATATTGATTAGACGACTCAATGCTCCTCTACCATATCATGATAATGACATTTCCTGACATTGACAGTGAAGCTTAAAATGACGTGCTTTTGCATGCAAATCCTAAAATGTCTGTTTTGATGTTTTATTGATAAATAATAAAATTCAAATATTCTGACAAACATCTTGAAAAGTGTTTGTGGAATTCACAAATCTTATAATTATTCCTTAATGAAAGCACTGTATACATACTAAGACTATTGGCAAAATTACTCATTTCCATTACTGTTTATGATCAATAATTAGTTGGCTGTGTGTATGGTCAACCTACCTTAGAATGGAGACTGATCATAAGCAATGAAAGGCTTCAATTATATTTCAATGAAGGACATTCACTTCGTTGACAAAAAAATGCAAGTTATGATACATTTTCACTTGACCCCACCCCTGATGTTCCAATATGCCCCTCAGTTGATAACTGTTTTTCAACTACTATAAGTGTTTTGCACAACTGCAGCAGGGATTTCCGGCGACATTGATGCGTTGCATCAACTTTCTCTTGTTATCTTTATTATTAGAAAATAAGTGAAACTGTAATATGAGGTTCATTGAAAAATTGTGGGAAAAAATGGCAAGTTTGACCTTTTTCTTCTCTTACTGCAATGTTTTCAAAATTAATCTGCTTTGATATTTTCAAATAAGCTTGAGACCTTTTTCAACAGTTTCCTAGCTTTCTCACACAACATTCTACCCAGGCATCTGGCTACCTTCCCACATACACTAGTTTTAGCTCATTGTAGGAAGATAAATGTAGATAGTTAGAATGACCTCACACCATTCTGGCCATTTACAAGCTGAGGAAAACGGATAAGTTGACTCCCCTACCCCAAATCTAGGGGTTGTGAGTTTGAACCCCACTTGGCCAACATTCTTTCTGACATTTAACAAGTCACAGTGACAAGCGTCATTTGTCTTCCACCAATGGTCTAACAGTCTATGTGGAAAAGCAGCAAGTTGCTTGGAAAGTATGTTGTGTGAAGTACTGGTGTGAGAAAGCCAGGAAACACATGAGTACGTGAATTGGCCGCCATGATATGATAACCCCTTTTTTTTTTTGAAAACGGCGTTAAAACCCTAATCTAGTCTTCTGAACTTACATCTGCCTTGGCACTATTTGCCCAGACCATGGCCAGTTCATTATCGACCAGTTCTATGTTGATGGAAGGCATCTGTTGTTCTTGTTCTAACTCAATTATTATATCCTCGATTATCAATACTGCATCTCTAAAATTGACAGAACACATACATCGGAGCTGAAGATAAAAGGCATTTTGCCTTTTCCTTATTTTCAAGATTTGGTTGGATAATAAAGTATCTTAATTAAGGACATAACAAGAGGCAGGGGTTTTTTTCTGAAAAAGGGGAAGGGGCCTGGGGCCTTTGAGAAGGGGAAAATTTCGCGGCGTTTTAGGAAAAAAAGGGGAACAATTGTAAACTAGTATAATGTGCATACATGTTTAAACTTTTATCATTACAAGGCCATCTGTCTATTGTTCATGTTCTTGAACTCCTCCACTAGATTGTCATAATCCAGTTCACTCAAACTATACCACTGTCAAGGGTCGAAATTAGCAAGATTTTCTACTTGCATTTTTTCGGAATTGCTATTTTTTGTTGAGAAAACAACTTTAATTTTTGAGAACTTATTAGAACTTTAATTTTTAGCAACACAATGTGAACTACAATAGTGCAATACACTGTTATGGTCAATCATGAATGTAATGTAAACATGGTCCAAAACATGCTGTGAAAAGAAGCTGCTGAGACTGTCAGATATACAGCATAGTCAAAGTATGGGGTCTTTTCTGTCTTAGTCAAGACAACAACCATCTTGTCACAGCAGTTTTTGGGTCATATTCTCTAATGGGCAACATCAGCAACTTTAATTCTCATCAAAATATGAAGTATTCCAGCACCAAGCCTACAACTCAAGTCAAATATATTCTGTGCATTGTGGAAAGATAAATGAGATTGAAGCTAATGTTCAAAAAGTTAAATATAACAAAAAAAAAAAGAAAAAAAATATATTTTTTTATTTCGGAGGGGAATATATATTTTTAGGGGAAAAACTATGCTTATTTTCCGAGGGGAAGGGGCCGTTAAACGGCCCCTTTTATATAAGGTAAAAAACCTGAGAGGCGCAAGAGTGCCAGTATCGCTCCTCTGCAACAAAATGAAATAACCCTATCCTCTATTTCCTATGTCTTTTGTGAGATTAATTATTTTGTAATAAGGCAAATACTGTCGGGAGTAGACCTGCTTACTCCCCTTATTTAGACATATGGTTATTTGGTGTTTTACGCCACATTCAACAATTTTTCAGATAATCAGTGAATCCTGGGTAACTATGTGTCCATTTATCCTGACACCAGCCAGTCAGTCATGATGCTGATCCCGCAAATCTGAGCGCAGCCATTTGCTTTGATATTTCCCGGCCAGGGTTCAAACCTGTGACCACCCACACCTGAAACATCGCTCTACCACTACACTACCAAGGCAGTACAGTCAAACTTCGTTAAACTAGAAAATTCTTATTCCGAAAATAAATTCAAGGATTTTTTATGCTTAATTATTCTCTTGACAAAAAATATCGGGAACGGAGCGACCATTTACAAAATCCGCTTCCTTAGTCCGGAAGTCTAAACATGTATATGTGTTTTGTTATCTCAATTAGTCAGGATTATACTGATTGCATAGTTGTCTAGTATGTATGTTTGTCCTTACAATATGTGTTAAATGGGGCTGTTCCATAATCCACAGCAGCAAATCAGGCGTTAATTGTCGAAATGATCTTAACTTATTTTGAGCTTAAAATTTCGACATTTTGACCAGGAGACAAGTGCAGTTCTGGTTAAAAAAAAATAAGCTGCTCCATATTTGTATATTTTGAAGTTCATTTTTCAAGTATATATTATCCAGTTGTTGTATATCTCATGGTTAAGCTTTGCTTACGACAAACGATTTTTATCCAAAATCTTTAATCCAGAAGATTCGCAATCCAGACTTTTTTCTCTGGTAACCAAAGTGTTCGGATTAACGAGGTTGGACTGTATATGCTTCATGGAACTTGTTCTCCCATATGCATTTTTACATTTTTGTAACTAAAATTCAAAGATTTTCTCACACAGGCTGAAAAGACAATTAGTTACCAAGCAGATAAATGAAAAGACCATTTACCTTTTCTTGCCTTTATCATTTCCAGATCATATCTAACTCGTTAAATTCTGTAATCTAATAAAATCTTTCACTTCACCATCACTGTTCACCATACACACAAATCCAGTCATATCCCTATTAAGAAAAGATTGAAAACTATTAGAGACTATCACAAACATTATAGGATAACAAGTTTATGAGAAGGATCTATACATGATTTCCAAGGTTCAGTTTGTTTCTCTTTTTCATTTGGGAGCACTAGAAAATACAAGAGCTGTTGTAGGATTGCCTAGCTCACTAGGTTGGGGATTGATTATTAATGTACAACTATAAAACCTCTGTACCAAACAACTTTTTAACTTTTTGTGAAAAACAGAGTATTTACTTATTATGTGAATGCTTTTCTTTTCTACAATGTTTTCAAAGCTTTATCTTAGAAGCGCTTCATTTTTTTAAACAATATTTTCATGTTTTTTCCTCATTTATTTTCAAAGAAGGCCTCTCTTCATTGTTTCCCATATACATTAAATCTGCGTATTTGAAAATATCTAGGCAAAAAGTATAGATATCTCTTTATGTGAAGTATTAGAAACTAGAAAGGTTGTTTTTATGAAAAAACATATGTCTCCCCATTGCAGTTTGTCAATGACTATTAAAATATTGAACAAGGGGAGATAACTTTGCAACGAAGTAGCCCAGAGTTATAATTCTTGCAAGGTGCACAACTTCACATTGCCATCTATCTATATTCCAAGTTTCAATAAATTCCTTTAAGTACTTTCTTAGTTCTGCTCTGGAGAAAGTTTACACTATTAAAATATTGAACAAGGGGAGATAAATCATAATTATTGCAAGGTGCACAACTTCACATTGCCATCTATCTAAATTCCAAGTTTCAATAAATTCCTTCAAGTAGTTTCTGAGTTCTACTCTGGACAAAGTTTACACTATTAAAATATTGAACAAGGGGGAGATAACTCATAATTATTGCAAGGTGCACAACTTCACATTGCCATCTATCTATGTTTCAAGTTTCAATAAATTCCTTCAAGTAGTTTCTGAGTTCTGCTCTGGACAAAGTTTACACTATTAAATTATTGAACAAGGGGGAGATAACTCATAATTATTGCAAGGTGCACAACTTCACATTGCCATCTATCTATATTCCAAGTTTCAATAAATTCCTTCAAGTAGTTTCTGAGTTCTGCTCTGGACAAAGTTTTCACAATTAAAATATTGAACAAGGGGGAGATAACTCCGTTATGGTCGGAACATGGGTTCTGCACATCGCCTTCGTGAGGTGAACATCTGACACAAGTTTCATGAAAATCCTTCAAGCCGTTTTGGAGATATGGAGCGGACACGAAAAACAGGCTCAAACCTTTGACCTTCAAGTCTGACCTTGACATTGAACCTGTATGGTCGGGACATGGGTTCTGCACATCGCCTTCATGAGGTGAACATCTGACACAAGTTTCATGAAAATCCTTCAAGCCGTCTTGGAGATATGGAGCGGACACGATTTCGGACAGACGGACAGACAGACAGACAGACAGAAGGACAGACAGACGCCCAGGACAAAAACAATATATCTCCCCTGTATACAGGGGGAGACATAATGAATAGAGTGGAAAACATTGTGGCCAAAATAGAAATGGCTCGATATTAGGAATTTCTCCTTTTGCCACAATGATTTGACAAGTTGTCTACTTAATAAGTTCCAGGATGTAGGAAAGGGCTCATACATCACGTCAGGTAAGCTGTTTTAATATAATGCTGCATACAACATATCATTTAACCATTTCCCACACATATTTCTGATGCCACTGAAGCAGACAACATTTGAAAACATGGTGGCAAAAGGAACAAGTGACCCAAGAGGGCCATTATCACTCCACGGCCATTAGGCAAAAATTAAATCTCCAAACAGCCCCACCCCCTGATGGCCATGTCTTTGACAAATCAACATGGCTTGAAGAAATCTGATAGAGGGTCACCGTAGGAACATTTCTACAAAATTATTTGAAAATCGGCCCAAGTTTTCACTATAGCCATCCATATAAGGCAAAATAGTCCCGCCCCCTGGCGGCCATAGTTTTCGACCATTCAACATGGCTTAAAGGAATCTGATAGAGGGTCACCCTAGGAACATTTCTACAAAATTATTTGAAAATCAGACTGACACTTTAGGAGAAGAAGATTTTTTAAGTTTTCACTATAGCCATATAAGGCAAAATAGCCCCGCCCTCTGGTGGTCATGTTTTTCCACCAATCAACATGGCTTGAAAGAATCTGATAGAGGATCTCCCTAGGAACATTTCCATATTTTTTTTTGAAAATTGGCCAAAAATCTTTGAAGGAGAATTTTTTTTAAGTTTTCAAAATAGCCCCGCCCCCTGGCAGCCATGTTTTTTGACCTATCAACTTGGCTTGTAGGAATCTGATAGAGGGTCACCCAAAGAACATTTCTACAAAATTATTTGAAAATCGGGCCGACATTTTTGGAGTAGAAGATTTTTTAAGTTTTCACTATAGCCATATAAGGCAAAATAACCCAGCCCTCTGGCGGCCATGTTTTTCAACCAATTAACATGGCTTGAAGGAATCTGATAGAGGGTCTCCCAAGGAACATTTCTACAAAACAAAAGACCCAAGAGGGCCAGTATCGCTCCACGGCCATAAGGCAAAAATCAAATCTCCAAACAGCCCTGCCCCCTAGTTGCCATGTTTTTTACCAACCACCATGGCTTAATGGAATCTTGTAGAGTGTCACCCAAGGAATGTTTCTGAAAAATAATTTGAAAAACGGCCTGACACTTTCGGACGAGAGGATATTTTAATTTTTCACTATAAAGCCATATTTATAAGCCAAAGTAGCCCCACCCTATGGCGGCCATATTTTTTCAATCAATCAACATGGCTTGAAGGAATCTGATAAAGGGTCAGCCTAGGAACATTTCTACAAAATTATTTGAATATCAGCCAGACACTTTCGGAGGAGAAGTTTTTTTTAAGTTTTCTCTTTAGCCATATAAGGCAAAATACCCCGCCCTCTGGCGGCCATGTTTTTTTTACCAATCAACATGGCTTGAAGGAATCTGATACTAGAGAGTCACCCAAGGAACATTTCTTCAAAATTATTTGAAAATCTGCTGAACACTTTCGGAGAAGAAGATTTTTTAAGTTTTCACTATAGTCATATAATGCAAAATAGCCCCGCCCTCTGGCGGCCATGTTTTTCGACCAATCAACATGGCTCAAAGGAATCTGATAAAGGGTAACCCAAGAAACATTTCTACAAAATTATTTGAAAATCGGTCAGACACTTTCGTAGAAGAAGATGTTTTAAGTTTTCACTATTTTTTTCTTTTGGTTGCCATGGAATAGGAATTATGGATGGATAAAAAAAATTGAAGGAATTAAAGAGAGGACATTGAGAGGATGCTTCCTATGAAGTTTCAACCAAATTGGCCAAGTGGTTAGTGAGAAGAAGTTGTTTAAAGGAAAAGGTTAACGCACGCACGACGGACAATTCGCCATGACATAAGGTCGACTGGCTTTCAGCCAGTGGAGCTAAAAAATTGAAAATTGGCCAAAAACTTTTAGAGGAGAATATTTTTTAAGTTTTCACTCCAGCCATATAAGGCAAAATAACTCCGCCCCCTGGCGGCCATGTTTTTAGACCAATCAACATTTCTTGAAGGAATCTGATAGAGGGTCACCCAAGGAACATTTCTACAAATTTATTTGAAAATCGGCCCAACACTTTCGGAGAAGAAGATTTTTTTTTGTCTGTTGCCATGGAAACCAGAATTCTGGATGGATTAAAAGGATTTGAAGGAATTTAGGAGAGGACATAGCCAGTGGAGCTAAAAACTACTCATGATGAGACAATTTAACCATTTGCCACAATGTTTTCAATTCTATTTAATAATTAATCCCTTAATTGTTTATGCATATTTTTCATGTGTTTACCAATGTCTTCAAAGTCATCTGCTGCAGATTTATTGTATGTGGGAAAGGGTTTATCAACGTGCCTCAGAATCCGCAGTGTTCTCCTCGCCCTCATCCAGATAATCATACAGCTGTTGGTCCGTCTGGTACAGGGCAACTTTTAACCAGATATACAGCTTTCTACAGCAAGCCTGAAATTAATCAATCTTTCCTATCAGTAAGTGCATTTAATAACCGAAGGACAAGAGGACTATGATGCTCACCTGTATTAAAAGAAACTTAAAAGAAGCTGTATGCTTCATTGCGGTGAACATGTTTTTCAACCAATCAAACACCATGGGTTTAAAAGACTTATCAGGATGGCTTAAAGAAAAATTGTAGATGGTCACCAAAGGAACTTATCTGTGAAAATATTTTGAAATCAGACCAGTACACTTACAGAAGAAACAAGCAATTTCCACTTTTCATATAATGTTTAAATTCTGTTGAAAAATATAATAATTTCAAGATGTTATAAATATTTTTCTCACTTGTTTTCAAAGCAGCAGATTCTTTAAAAGATCAATTCTGGTAAATGGCTGAAAGATCATCAGTCAAGGACACTTGCATAACAAGAGCTGTCGGAGGACAGCGCGCTCGACTATTCCACCGCTTTTTTAAGTTACTGAGATAATGGACTCTAATGTAGTTGCATGCAAAATATTAACCATAATTTCTTAAAGGGTGATAATTTGCATTATATGCAGGATAGAGTTATTTAACTTGATTATGTTAATAGGTGTGATGGTTAGGCAATGGAATGCATCAAGTAGTTAATAAGATATGGACTCTTAATGTAGTTGCATGCAAACAATGTTTCAAGAATCCAGAATTTCCAAGTCCAAAAAGGGCCATAACTTGCATTAAATGCTGGATAGAGTTATTATACTTGAATGTTTACATAGGTGTGATGATTGGGAAAGGCTGTAAAAAGTTTCAATGCAATGCATGAATTAGTTACTAAGATATGGTCTCTTAATGTAGTTGCATGCAAAACTTTAACCAGAATTTCTAAGTAAAAAAAGGGCCATAACTTGCCTAAAATGCAGGATAGGTTTGATGCTTGGGTAGGGTTGTATAAAGTGTCAATGCAATGCATCTAGTAAATACTGAGATATGGACTCTTAATTTAGTTGCACGCAAAACTTTAACCAGAATTTCTAAGTAAAAAAGGGCCATAATTTGCATAAAATGCAGGATAGATTTATCTTACTTGATAATCTACACAGGTGTGATAGTTAGGTAGAGTTGTAGAAAGTTTCAATGCAATGCATCAGGTAAATACAGAGATATGGACTCTTAATTTAGTTGCACGCAAAACTTTAACCAGAATTTCTAAGTAAAAAAGGGCCATAATTTGCATAAAATGCAGAATGGTGTTATGTAACTTAATAATCTACATAGGTGTGATGCTTGGGTAGGGTTGTAGAAAGTTTCAATGCAATGCATCAAGTAAATACTGAGAAATGGACTCTTAATTTAGTTGCACGCAAAACTTTAACCAGAATTTCTAAGTAAAAAAGGGCCATAACTTGCATAAAATGCAAGATAGAGTTATCTAACTTGATGATCTACATAGGTGTGATAGTTTAGTAGGGTTGTAGAAAGTTCCAATGCAATACATGTAGTATTTAAGTACTTGCATGCAAAACCTTAACCAAAGTGTGACGTGGACGCCGACGCCGACGCCAGGGTGAGTAGTATAGCTCTCATATTATTCGAATAGTCGAGCTAAAAAGGGCATCTTCATTTGCTTAACAACTTCTTTCATGAAGGAAAACGTGAAAAATACCAAAATATATTTCATGATTTTGACTTCTGGCTAATACTATATATACAGGATATAAAGACATATATACATAAATTACTGAGTAACACAAAGATACATTTATGGGCCGGAGGCCTTTGTACAATAAACTTTGAATCTTGAAACTGAAACTACGTTTATCATTAAGATAGAGCCAATAAACTTTATCTGATATGATGAATTTTAGAATCACATTCTTTTAGAATTTATGGGAGTCAAAGTGTAAAATAGAAAAAACTGGAATTACAATTTTTATAAGGGTTTGAAAACATTGCGAATAAAAAGAGATATCTATCATTTAAAGCAAATTTCCAATCTGCAACAATGTACCTAAAAGTCGTCTCCTGCCGACCTGTGATTATAAATTTCATGTAAAAAGTATATTTACAAAATATATAATATATTTACATATCAATCCCAAAAACTCAACCTTTCTTGCTAGTCAAATGTTGACAACTTCAGAGGACAGTGCTGATCAAGAATATCCTCTTACCTTGACAATGCCATCTTTTGCCCCTGTAACTAGTTTAATTCACAACTCTTTTTCTAACTGAGAGTATAATATTCTTTGAAGGGCCCATTCCAGGGCCTGACTTATCTGTATGTTCCATTGTTGTACCAAGTGGCTGGATTCATCCTGTTCACAAAATAACCATAAATTATAAATAATACAATTATAATGTTTTCTCTTTGATTTTGATTTTTTTTTCTCACAATGCTTTTATTCTATGCTAAAAATCATTTTTCCCATGGCAGAATATCAGCTGTCTTGATCGGTGTCACTAAACAGAGTCTGGTAGAGTCTGGTAGAGTCCGGTAGAGTCTGGTCGTCAAATATCCCATTATATCACTGTTTTGTTGTGTTTTTGTATTGAAATGAATGAAATAACGTGTTATTGTATCATATAAATAAAAATGTATTTGCCTATTTCAGTTCATTTTCGAGTGAATATAGAAATATTATATGCGTGAACACGGACGATTTTATACGATTTTTAAGTTATAAAAAGTTTAATTTGATTTATATGTGTCATATTATATATTTATTTCTTATATTATTTCAGCTGATAATCGGGAAAATAGTGGAAGATTGAGGATTTTTAACGATAACATTGTGTTTCGTAAATCAAAATGGCTGACGTGAAATTTCTGTTTATAATGCGGCAATATCGCACATCCTGAACGAGTAATACACTAAATTCTCTCTCTATTATGCGTCAACTAATTGATTAGGTGTGATCAACAGATTATAGTTAGAATTAAATGTATGAAAACTACTAGATTGGAATAATTTTATGTTTTATATGTCATTAACGTAAATTAAACCAGGGACAATATATACATGTATATATAGTTCCTGATTAAACCAAATACTTAGAGAGCTATATACTTACTTAAAAGTAATTCATATGAAATTAAAGAGAGTGTGTAGTTACTACATTCCGCAAAAAATAGAATCAAACTAAACTATATTTGCATTTTTTTTTTAAATATATATGCAAACATATTTTAACTTGAAAAATAAATATATATCCCGATATACTTCATAAAATGCATTTTGCGAAATATTGTATTCAGGCCACACTACGTGGAGGAACTCTCTCATGGCCCAAAATTTAATGTTTGGATCTATATTATATCATTTTGGGAATTTTATTCTATGTTTTCCATTTTAGGTTACCAAAATAGAGCACGTGCGCCTGACGAGGACCCGGGACGTAAAAGACCCTACACAGAGCTCCATTTTTTGGATGTTTTATTCTATGATTTTGGTACTATGTACATTCATTTGATAGAGATTCAAAGCATGGCCGAGCAGCAGCAACCAGCTACCGGCCCGTGTCTGCACCATTGTTGAGCGTGCTTGCTTAGGGTGCGCTTATTTAGCATGCAGACATTGCCGACATGTGAACCCGGGGCCAACATTACCCGCGAAACCTATAAGTCAATATAGAGCCCTTCCCCTGCCAGCTCGCTATTAAATCGAGTAATTCGCAAAGGAGAAACCAGGAATTGTCCCTTAACAAATTTGTCTCAACCCGAATCTCTAACAGATGTATGCCGGTTTATTTTGTATCCTCAAGATTTAGGTGTGTTTGATTCAATTCGTTTCTAATTGGTGACGTGATCTCATTTTAGGTTAACACAAAAGACCCTACACAGAGCTCCATTTTTTGGAATTTTTATTCATTGTTTTTGGTTTATATTTTCCGCTTCTTTATGTCTGCTTCCTGGTGACATAACCAGTACTCAAATATAAACCTTGTCCTAGCGTTAACAGTTTAGACAGATATAGAGGAATTATTGTTGAAAATGTCGAATGTACAACTGACATACAGGTATTGGCGACTGATTAATAACAAATATATTGTTGTTGGTTTGCAACTAAAATATGCAGTCCTTTTTACATGAATGTGTTTCAGTATAATCCGTGTTTTTTATTTTCAATAGTGTATGTTTTGCAATTTTTCAGGCGTTTGCGCGTGCCGAGTTTTCGTGCAATTATCGTAATGGAGGGTAATGTTAGTTGCTTATCTGTTAATGTGATGCTTGAAATGTGGTGCGACTTAAAGTTCAATAATTTAATAAATCGCCTTGATCTCTGGTCAGGACTTAACTGTGTCCATGTAGCATGAGAAACATGTAGCACTGACGCTTGTGTCGCAAAACAATATTTACCCGAGTCGTGTATTGCGCCTCTCACATCAAGAGTTTCACACTGTTCAAGTTCTATCATGTCGGGCAATTTCTGGACTACCCAGTTTGTCGTCCTTTTGATAACATGGTTGTACGACTCATTTGCATTATTAAACCATTGTTGTGGTAGCCGGGGATGTTTGAGTTTGGGGAGAAACATATGCTTCTCCAAATTGGTAAGTATCCGTTGTAAATATGTTAAATTTGGATGTGTATTGGATATTTCTTGGTCCATTTCTGTAAATGGGGTTGCAGTTTCAGCACTTAAGATATCATTTGGACCGAAGAGTTTACAAATAATGCGGTGAACCTCAGGTTGAGGAAGACAATTACTGAGTTTATTTACCGCATTATCCTTCAAATGTTTCGCGCAAAGAACAAAGAACAGAGGCTTGTGGGAAACATATGTTAATGGCTTTACAAGTCGAAAACTCTTCGTCGGAACAAAATATTAATTTACTCTGGTCGATGTCACTCAATTTATCCTGCAATTCCATATGAATTACTTTTAAGTAAGTATATAGCCCTCTAAGCATTTGGTTTAATTAATGTTAATGACATATAAAACATAAAATTATTCCAATCTAGTAGTTTTCATACATTTAAAATCTTGGTATAACACTAATCTGTTGATCACACCTAATCAATTAGTTGGCCCATAATAGAGATAGAATTTAGTGTATTACTCGTTCAGGATGTACAATAGGGCCGCATTATAAACAGAAATTTCACGTCAGCCATTTTGATTTACGAAACACAATGTTATCGTTAAAAATCCTCAATCTTCCACTATTTTACCTATTATCAGCTGAAATATAATATAAGAAATAAATATGTGATATGACGCATATAAATCAAATTAAACTTTTAATAACTTAAAAATCGTATAAAACTTTGTATTTTTTGCTAAATAATGACCAGACTCTACCAGTGTCCGTGTTCACGCATATACTATTTCTATATTCACTCGAAAATGAACTAAAATAGGTAAATACCTTTTTTATTTTTATTTATATGATACAATAGCACTTTATTTTATTCATTTCAATACAAAAACACAACAAAACAGTGATATAGTGGGATATTTGACGACCAGACTCTACCAGACTCTACCGGACTCTACCAGACTCTGTTTAGTGATACCCGTCTTGATGATTTAATTACATCAACACTTACATTTATAAACAATATTCTGTCAGTTTTAATAAATGATGAATATTTCCATAGATTGCATATATATATGTAATACAAGTCAAGATCGTTTTGTCATTCAATTTTTAATAAATGTATTCTATCCCTTGCAATTTTACCCAATGATAAGATCAAACGGGTAAACATCATTTGGTTTAGAATTGATGTATCAAAAGTTCAATTAAATATGAATCACAAGTTGGTATTTCTGAACAGATTAAGTTCACATCACCATGTCCATCTGCTCTGTCTTATCAGAATCTACAAAAGTTCAGAGACCTAGATAAGGGGTATTTTGCATGTTCTAAAATCCTTATTTGACCCTCTTACCCTATGTTGTGGGTACTCAAAAGAATCGTCTCAGTGAGACAGTTCTGTTGAGTACCCACAACATAGGATCTGCTTGTATTATAAGAGAGATATTGTGGGGAAAACAGCTGTTTACCCCTCCTTATCTGGACCTCTGCAAGTTGACAGAAGCTTCTAACCATCTTGTTTAAGAAGTAACATGTGAACAAACAGCATATATCTGATCAGACTAAGCATTCATACAGGTTGATATGAACCTGCACTGGTCAAAACAGTGAATTTGAACCTTTCTCATGATGAAAAGGGTAAACTACTAAACATAAAATCACATTGGCCCCTTTTAACTCCTGCATGAATTCATTTGCTTTTTAAGGTGACAGTACATCTAAAGAAATAGCCGAAGAAAATACCCTGTAATATAGTTGTCTGATTTCATCTAAAAATGGCTGCATATTTGGGTTGTCTGTGGTTTCATCAATAGAAACGGTTATCGTCAATAACTGCTCTTTCTCAGCCTCAGTCAGTCTCAAGAACTGTTCTTCCTCCACATCTTTTATAGGTTAAACCGTTTGTTTCAACATATATTTCAACGGGTAACATGGGTGAACTTCATCTATAACCTGCAATAATGATGTACATCTGTTTGTTTACATCTTTTTCGCAAAGCAATTTCCCATCTACAGTTTTACTTTTCTGGATTTAACATACCGGTAGTCCTTTGTCCCAGAGATTTTCAATTTTAAAGAATATATTTACTTATGACATATCAAACAATTTCCTTGAGAAATACAGACAAGATATATGTCCCCTACTGGTAAGGGATAAACATACAAAATGTTCCAAATGCTAATTCTGAACAACTTGTCCTTTTGCCAAAACTCCAGATATTGTTCTTTACGACCAAATAGATCTTCATCAACCACCAGTCATCAAGCTACTTGTGTCAATCAAATCTGGATTTCACCAGCAAGATGGAGAACAACTTTTAATAGAAATGAATCCCATACCAAAACATTATTTGGGGCTTAGAATTAAATGCTATTCAAGTTATTTTAAAAAACATTTGTGAGTGAACATGTCTAAAATGAGAAATATTCCAGGCAAATGCATATTTTCAATAAAATGTGCAGTTTCTGTCCAGATGATGAGCCATTAATTTTGATGGTGTCAGACACATTTAAGTTTGTGTTGTGTGTCATTACACAAATACTTAGAAGCCAGTAGTTTATTTCCCATTAGGAGTAGAAAAAGGTAGACAGAGGAAACACAACATTTTGGACTTAAAACAGGACCTTATATTGGTTTTTAGTTCATTAGCTTTGTGACAAAATCATAATTCTTTGTCATGTTTAGGCACGATAACATGTAGCATGTGGATGAATAGGCTAAGGTTTTTATGGCATATAGTATGGTGGTCTTGCCAGTCTTGGTCATTGAGTTGATACAATTGAAAGATGCACTCCAAGGTCTACAATATGTTTATGGTTTGCTAAATATTTTGTATTTGAATCCACTAGAAAATTTAAAATATGTTTGAAATATTTAAAAAAATATATATAGTCAAGTAACCCTTAGCGCATCATAACCAATAGCGGATCACTTTAATGTTCAAGGCATGCAAACTTATTTATTAGACAAAATTGTTGTGTATAAATTGGTAGGTATATATATAAGTACATGTACTCTATAGTATAATTTAAATACCCAATAAAAATATTGCTTGTAGGACTTCAAATTCATCCGCATCATCTAAACGCTTCATGCAAGTGTTTACGTGACCCTGTTATTTCTACCTTGTTTTGAAGAGAACATGTGTTTTTCGTGGAAACAGCTAGCGATCTTTATTATATTAGTTATCTATTTTGACATTTTATGAAAGACAATTGATTGATTGATTGGGGTTTAACGCCGTTTTCAACAATTTCTCAGTTATATCACGGCGGCCAGTTCACCTACTCATGCATTTCCTGGTTTTCTCACACCAGTACTCCACACAACAATCTTCCCAAGCAACTGGCTGCTTTTCCACATAGACTTAGCCCATTGGTGGAAGACGAATGACGCATGTCGCATTGACTTTTGTCAATCATCGGAAAGAAAGTTGGCCGAGCCGGGATTCGAACTCGCAACCCCTTGATTGACAGCCTGTGTCGCTACCCACTGAGCTACCGGGGCTCGGGGTTTTATGAAAGACAAATACATACACCTATTGAAATGTAACCAATCATTCTCATTTGTCTTTGCATGTGTACACTGAAGTGATAATAGAATAGCTAGGTAAGTTACCATTAGCGGATCGCCATTTTGTTTCCATGACTTGAGTCTGAGGGGTTTTCTCAAAGTTGTGTTCGTACAATTTAGCCGTTCCCTAAGATGCTTGTGATTAAATTGGAAATCTATCAACACAAATCTGCTGTTTGACTGTATAGCTTGTACAATAACAGCAGAAGTTTTGACAGCTAAAATGTTGCTTGAGATGACCCCTTTGATATCAGAACATCACATGATCCCCTATTGCTACAATTGATCAAGTAATGCATCAATAACTCGAAATGGTAAACAACAGTCTGTACAGCTGTTTCTGTACTAAAAAAGTTTTTGTAAATTTAAAGGAAAATGATTTTACTTGTAGACTAAAAACAAACACAATCTAAAACATTAACCATTTCTGTTATGCACACCGTTGTTTCGTTACTGATCCGTTAAGGGTAACTTGACTACATATAGGCAGAAATTACATCTTTTCAGGTGATCTCAGGAGATTAGTTTCAAACAGATTGCATCATGTACCAACAGTGATACATTCTGCTTGGTGTTCTCGGATTCTTCATTTTTGTTACATTGATTTCAAATTTTTCAATTGAATTCAGGTTGTTGTCCTCCTGGCTGATTCGCAAATATATTAAAGGAATAAAGTTAAATTTTAACATACGTATGGAGAAAAAAAATTCACGATATTTTGGTATAGTTCAATGGAGAAATGATTTATTTATTGATTCCCTATTTCAATTACATATATTTGAAAACAAGAGGCCCAAGAGGGCCAGTATCGCTCCACGGCCATTAGGCAAAAATTAAATCTCCAAACAGCCCCGCCTCCTGATGGCTATGTTTTTGACCAATCAACATGGCTTGAAGGAATCTGATAGAGGGTCACCCTAGGAACATTTCTACAAAATCATTTGATAATCGGCCAAACACTTTCGGAAAAAAATAGAAAATTGGCCAAACACTTTCAGAGGAGAAGATTTTTTAAATTTTCACATATAAGGCAAAACAGCCCCTGCCCCCTAGCGGCCATGTTTTTCGACCAATCGACTTGGCTTGAAGGAATCTGATAGAGGGTCAGTCATCCAAGGAACATTTTTACAAAATTATTTGAAAACCGGCCTGACACTTTCGGAGAAGATTTCTTAAGTTTTCACTATTTTTTACTTTCGGTTGCCATGGAAACCACATCTTTGCATGGATCCAAAAAAAATGAAGGAATTTAGGAGAAGACATTGATAGGATGCTTCCTATGAAGTTTCATCCCAATTGGCCAAATGGTTAGGGAGGAGAAGTCGTTTGAAGCAAAAAGTTAACGGACGCACACAAGGACGCACAACGGACAATTCGCCATGACATAACATAAACAAGAGCCCCATGAGGGCCTTTGCTCTACTGGCATTGATCTGGTTTGTTTCAAAAGGAACCAATATGTCATCAATATTCAAATACCATCTAAGTTTGGTGAAGATCAGATAGTAAATGGAAGCTCTATTGTGTTCACAAGCTGTATTATAGCAATTTTGACAATTTCAAGGGCCATAATCCAGCCATGCATGGGTAGATCTGGCCGTTTTTTAGAAATGAACCAAACTCTCATGGATATCTAACTACTGTATAAGTTTGATTGAGATACAATCAACAATAAGGACTGTATCATGTTAACAAGCCCTATTATAGCAATTTTTACAATTTCAAGGGACATAATTCAGTCATGCATGGGGCGGATCTGGCTTGTTTTCGAAACGAATCAAGCTCTTATGGATATCTAACTACTGTATAAGTTTGGTTGAGATACAATAAAAAAGAAAGACAGTATCGTGTTAACAAGCTCTATTATAGCAATTTTGACCATTTCAAGGGCCATAATCCAGTCATGCATGGGCAGATCTAGCTAGTTTTCGAAAGGAACCGAGCTCTCATGGATATCTAACTACCGTACTGTATAAGTTTGGTTGAGATACAATCAAAAGTGAAGACTGTATCGTGTTAACAATCTCTTTTATAGCAATTTTGACCATTTCAAGGGCCATAATCCAGTCATGAATGGGCGGATCTGTGACTGGTTTCGAAATAAACCGAGCTCTCATGGATATCTAACTACTGTATAAGTTTGATTGAGATACAATCAAAAGTGAAGACTGTATCGTGTTAACAAGCTCTTTTATAGCAATTTTGACCATTTCAAGGGCCATAATCCAGTCATGCATGGGCGGATCTGGCTGGTGTTCGAAAGGAACAATTTTGACCATTTCAAGGGCCATAATCCAGTCATGCATGGGCAGACCTAGCTAGTTTTCGACAGGAACCGAGCTCTCATGGATATCTAACTACCGTATTGTATAAGTTTGGTTGAGATACAATCAAAAGTGAAGACTGTATCGTGTTAACAATCTCTTTTATAGCAATTTTGACCATTTCAAGGGCCATAATCCAGTCATGAATGGGCGGATCTGTGACTGGTTTCGAAATAAACCGAGCTCTCATGGATATCTAACTACTGTATAAGTTTGATTGAGATACAATCAAAAGTGAAGACTGTATCGTGTTAACAAGCTCTTTTATAGCAATTTTGACCATTTCAAGGGCCATAATCCAGTCATGCATGGGCGGATCTGGCTGGTGTTCGAAAGGAACCGAGCTCTCGTGGATATCTAACTACTGTATAAGTTTGGTTGAGATACAATCAAAAGGGAAGACTGTATCGTGTTAACAATAAATTGTTTACGCACGGACGACGGACAAATCGCCACGACATAAGCCCTTCTGGCCTTTGGCCAGTAGAGCTAAAAATGAGTTGAAGCGAGACGACGCCCAATAACTGTGTCCACCCTTGTTGATATTTATGCATAGTGTCATATTTATTTTTAGAGAGGCACGTCCCTGTGGTTGCCGTACATATTTCTGTGCTATGGAAATAAATCAATACACCGTATCTTGCACAAACAACCCACTTATGCAAACATGCTGCATTATTTAAAATGTCAACGGTCGTTGTTATTGTCTTGTCGTTGTTGTTTGAAATGTTCGCCCTATCACATGTCCGCCCAATGTAGTTTCGTCCAAATTTAAACGAATTATTATTACTTTTGATTGTTATGTTAGTTTGCCTTTCTATATTGAATTTATTAGTGGGTGTATCCATGTCTCAGAGTACTATAAGACATTGGGGGGAAAAACGATGCGAACACTGGGTACTCATTTCAGTTACATGTAGTAGGCCTTCTTGTATAGGCAAACCATTTCTCACGACAGCCTTCGCTACCACCCTTTATTTTCGCACATACACAAATATTTGAAGCAGATAAATTTTTAAACACTTTGGAATCAAATATTTAGGAAATCTCGTAAAACGAAAGTACAATTTATGTCTTAAAAGGGTTGAAAACATTGTGGCAAAAGGAGAATTTTTTCAAATTCGTCTGCTTCAGATGAGTCAAACGCGTCTGCAAGAAGGAAATGGTAATAAAAAGAGCCATTCATATGACTTTACTCGAAAATCTAGAACAGGTTTCAGTCCCACACCCCTGTATATATACATATGAAATGCAACCAATGCGCATTAATTTAGAGCGGTTTTCTCTTGACGCGGATTAGGTTGATCATGATTTAACACAACTGCTACAAAGTGGCCTTTCTATGTAATTCTTTCTCACGTGGACAAGATCTACAGATTGAGTAATAAGTCAAACACAGCTACTACAGAGTGGCCTTTCTATGTAATTCTTTCTCACGTTGACAAGATCTACAGATGGAGTAATAAGTCAAACAGAGCTGCTACAGAGTGACTTCGCTATGTAATCCTTTCTCACGTGGACAAGATCTACAGATGGAGTAAAACGTCAAACACAACTGCTTGTATTGTTTCAACAGCAGATGCATTACGGTGACTTTCTTGACCGAGTCATGACTAATGGGTCATTATTTCACTCCAGCCACTTTGTAAACAAATGGGGAAGGGGGGGATTCTTTGAACAACTTTAAAAGAGGACCACCTTAAAGAACAATCCTGTGAAATTGTTTTGGATTTGGTTCATTGGTTTAGGAGAAGTCGGTTGTCGAAAAATGTGAACATACGGACGGACAGACGACGACGCCGGACGGTGAGTGATCATAATAGCTAACAACATACTTCGTGCTCAGGTGAGCTAAATAGGATAACATTCTCATGATGAGCAGTTTCTTATTTTGTCACAATGTTTCAAACATCATCTGTGGCAGATGCACCAAAATGCGTCTACATGTATGGACTAGTAAATTAACACTAGTCTCTTATAAGAGGCAATCTAGGCAAGATCATCTGTCATTGATGCACCAAAATGCGTCTACATATGGGGACTAGTAAATTAACACTAGTCTCTTATAAGAGGCAATCTAGGTAGGATCATCTGTCATGGATGCACCAAAATGCGTCTACATATGGGGACTAGTAAATTAATACTAGTCTCTTATCAGAGGCAATCTAGTTAGGATCATCCGTCATGAATGCACCAAAATGCGTCTACATATGGGGACTAGTAAATTAATACTAGTCTCTTATAAGAGGCAATCTAGGCAAGATCATCTGTCATGATGCATCAAAATGCGTCTACATGTGGGGACTAGTAAATTAATACTAGTCTCTTATAAGAGGCAATCTAGGCAGGATCATATGTCATGGATGCACCAAAATGCGTCTACTTGTGGGGGACTAGTACATTAATACTAGTCTCTTATAAGAGGCAATATAAGCAGAATCATCTGTCATGGATGGACCAAAATGCGTCTACATGTGGGGAACAAATACATTAATACTAGTCTCTTATAAGAGGCAATCTAGGCAGGATCATATCATGGAGTAGAGACAAAACACACAATATGTACTGATTGTGAAGACATGTTAAAACATTTTATTCTGTTTTTTATTTCATATCACAGCAATGCAAGTATAACACATATCAAGGTATCAACCATATTGTTTGCGTTAACAATGTTTATAAAGGAGTGCACACCTTACGTGATTCTCTTTCTTTTCTTTTGACATACTATCATTTGAATTGTCAGTTCGGGCTCGTTATGTTCTTTTAAAGGGAATTTCACCAGCTATTTGGTTAAACAAACTAGATATACTTAAACTATTTAGAATAGTTATAAAATCGATTATCGATTGAACAAAATGTTTCAACAAGGTACATGTACTATAATTACATATGAGCCCGTCCATGGGAACACGTGCAAGTTGGCATTTATGCACAGTGTAGGTTCAGATCAGCCTTTACATAACCCCCAACTTATGCAATTCCGTTAGTTGACGGAAACTGGTTATAACAAGTTTAGATACATAATATGTAACAGTGTATATTTATCAGAAAGTGAGGATGTACAGGCCTATGTGATCTATACTGTTCACAAACGTCAACGTATACAGTTTTCCCATGGGCGGGTTCATATTGTGCAGTAACGGTTTACTCGTGTGGTTATAAGTGATAGGTTACATGCACATTTTATACTAAATGAAAACTCGCGAGACTGCCTTCAACTCTTTCCATCATACAGACGTTGTATGACGCCCCTGCAGGAGACAACTATTGAAACCATTGTGGAAAAAGGAAAAATTGCTCATAATGAACAATTTCACCTTTTGTCACAATGTTGTCAACTATATTCATTAGTTCAATCAAAGAGCGACTATCATGAAACGACAAAAGCATTTACCATCCAGGCGAACATAGTTATGTCCCTTTTATCATGCAACGCGAGTGCATTTTGTACGTGCTTTCAGCTTACTTATTGCATGTACTCGACATAATTAACCATTTCCCACTTGCGAGCGCATTCTGACGCGTCTGCAGTAGACGACTATAGATAAGATTGTAGCAAAATTAGAAGATGCTCAATGATAAGCAATTTCACCGTTTGCCACACTGTTTTCAACTCTAGTCAATAATTGCAGTCTTTTTATATGTTTGCCTAGACGTTTTCAAAGCCAAATAGTTAATTCTGCACGGCGAGGGTAAACAAAATCAAATCAGGTCAAAGCCGTCTTCTTAAGATGTGCTGTAAGAAGGAAAAGGTTAAAAATTGCCCCTGTTTTTTTGTAAAATACCATACGAACAAGCAACACAACTATCTCAATGTGTGAACTTGTCATAATATGAGTTGAAACACATGCTCGATTTACTTCTTTGCATAAAGGTCGGGACTAGTAGTGTAAAAGAGATGGGCTAAAATATTTTCCAAAGTACCTTACAAAAATCATTCTGGAAAATCTCGTCAAAATGTCCGCGAGGTGGATGATTGGCTTAAATACTTACCAAAATGCCTACCCAAATCCGTCTGAAAATCTCACCAAAAGGCTCATTCCTTCGAGTCGTTTTACCATGATTGTTTAGTTTCATTGTTTAAATTCATCCACATAAAAGGCATTTTGACCGGATTTTCAGAAAGATTTTTAGAAGGTATTTTGGTACATTATCCCATCACCCACATGGAAGGCTTGGGCCCGATTTTCCGGAAGGATTTTTGGAAAGGATTTTGGGAGTATTTCGTCGGATCTGTTTTACACTACTTGGATTAACTCATTTTGTCGAGTAGTAATTACAAATACAGGCACAACTATATCCATATTGAATGCTATAACAAAAACCACCAGCGTTGCTGGTAATGGAAAACATAGATAAAACAAATATAATTTGAACAAGAAAAACGAAAACAAAATATAACAAATCAATGAACGAAACAACACCGGGTCTGTTATTGACAACCATTCTAAATGCATTTCTCATTCTAATTCTTAAGCATGACGGCCATAAACTTACCTGAGTATTGACCAAGTGACTGACCCTTTTCAAAATATGTTTTCTATTAATGGATATCGAGACCTTGTGTTTGACTGTACATGCTCTAGTTTTATAAATGATGCGGCTTTTATATATACAAAAATGGGTTCTGAAATGGTTTAATGCTGGGTTGCTGAGAAGTGATGCGGCTACAGTGTTCAGATGGTTTTCCTAAGAGTTGACTCTAAGTCTTACTTTTTGACAGACAAAGTGTTTAGGTGTATTGAATATACAGACGGACTGTGGGAGACACGTGCAACACTGTACTGATACACAGGCTCGTCCGAGTCTTCACAATACGAAGTTGCATTGGCTCTTACCCACAGACACCAAATCTGCAGCAGACGACTTTGAAAACATCGAGATAAAAATATGGATACTCTCTATGAATGAAAGAATAATTATGAATAGAGTTGAACACTTTGTGACAAAAGGAGAAATTGATCATCGTGAGCAATTTCTCTGTTTGCCACAATGGTTTAAACCTTGTCTGCTGTAAAGACGGTAAAAGTCGGTTGTATGTGGTAAAGGAATACGACCCCAAATCGTCAGACGTTAACATTTGAGCCGTCCCGCGAGAAAACCAACATTAAGGCATCTGCGTAATGTATCGACCCAGATCAGCATGCGCAGTCCGCGCAGATTGATCCGGGCCGACACATTTCGTCTCAGTGGGATAGAGGTATAGAGTAATGATTCCTGAAACAGAAAATCAACAGAAGTCTAAACGGTTTTGTCCGGGTTAGCCTGCGCGGCGTGCTTAGGCTGATCCGGATCGATACCTTACGGAGAGTCCACAATGTTGGTTTTCTCGCGGGACGTCTCATTTCAGTGTACACATATTTCCATCACAGTTCAACTGAATGTCAATGATTTCACGATATGTTCATCAAAACAAACCACAAACTATCAGATCAACATTGTCGAACAATACCAAGATTGACTATTCACTTTCATTTCAGTTACCAAGTTTATGGAATGTAATCAAATGGTAATCAAATGGTATTGTTGGTATGCGACTATGCACAATGTATTGCTTCTTTGAAATTCGAAACATTGTTAAATAAACCCTATATTTCTTGTTGTCGTAGACTGTATAACAAACCAAGAAAAATAACACAATTCCATGTCAACAATAAACGTTGGCATCCCTTGTTAATAAATTATCATTCCTGTGATACGATACCCAAGCAAGGGCCCTTTGCGAACAAGGCAGATAATTGATAGATTGATTGATTTAACGCCGTTTTTCAACAATTGTTTAGTCATATCACGGCGGCCAGTTCACCTATTCATGTGTTTCCTAGATTTCTGATACCAGTACTCCACTCAACATTCTTTCCAAACAACTGTCTGCTCATTCCACATAGACTTGGTGCATTGGTGGAGGACGCAAGACGCTTGTCACGGTGACTTTCGCCGGAAAGAATATTGGCCGAGCGAGGGTTCGAACTCTGGATTGTTAGCCCGCGTTGCTACCGACTGCGCTACAGGGGCTCGGCTCACAAGGTAGATTAATGCCATCAGGTGCATCCTTGCAGCTTGATCTGTTTCTACACTGTTTGATAATTCATCACTGAATCATTCTGGGAGTCTGTGGCATTCTATGTACATTTCGGACTTATAGCATAATTTTGTAAATATATCTTTAATAACATCCTCTACGTGCTTTGTTTGACCAAATAGGTTTGGAACCCTGTAGGTCCAAAAACTATATAAATCAAAAGTATTCTATATGTACTCAGACTTTGTGCTCAAATTCATGTGTCTGATGGGCAAAAAGTGTTCTATGTGTTCTCAGACTTTGTGCTCAAATGCATGTATCTGATAGAGCAAAAAGTGTTCTATGTGTACTCAGACTTTGTGCTCAAATTCATGTATATGATAGGGCAAAAAGTGATGCATTTTTGAAAACGACCTATCGGATGTCTGTTTTGGAGCACAAAGTTTATTTCTTAGCACAGATAACTTTTTCGGGGTAATGCAGTTTCCCGATCTCCAGCTTTGGAAGAAGACACTTATTAAGTCACACCAACGAGGTCATTGAATAGATCGCCAGAAGGTAAACCACTTTATGGAAAATCTCTACAAAAGGAAGTTTAACTATTGAATAGAGTTGAAAACAGTGTGACAAAAGGTAAAAAAACTTGCTTTGAGCAATTTTTCCTTTTGTTACAATGTTTTAAAATGTCGTCTGCTCTAGAGGCCTAAGAAAGCGTCTGTATGTGGGAAAGGATTAACAGTAAAATATGTAATTGAATAAAACCCATATGTTTGAGCCCGGCCATTGGAAAAGGTACCAATTGGAATTTCTGAACATTAAGAATATGCTCAGATCTACCGTCCTATTAAAATCTACACATTAGTGACAGACACTTCAAAACACGCTTACGTAAGCAATATTTGAACAGTGTACGGATACACCGGCTGATCTGGATCTACACTGTCCACAAACGTCAACTCGATCCTATTCCCACGGACGAGCTCATTTGACCCGTCTCGCGAGAAAACAAACATTGTGGTATCTGCGTAAAGTGTCAACCCAGATCAGCATAAGCATGCCGCGCAGGCTAATCCGGCCAAACACTTTTCGCCTCCTATGGATTTTCTGTTTCAGGAATCACTACTCTATACATCTATCCCCCCTAAGACGGAATGTGTCGGCCGGATCAGTCTGCGCGGACAGCGCAGGCTGATCTGGTCGATACATTACGCAGATGCCATTAAGTTGGTTTTCTCGCGGGACGGCTCAATTATTGATTGATCCCTGTAAAAATAAAATATCGTATATAAGACCGGTCTAACCGGATTAACGTGATAAATATCGTATATAAGACCGATCTAACCGGATTAACATGATAAATATCGTATATAAGACCGGTCTAACCGGATTAACGTGATAAATATCGTATATAAGACCGGTCTAACCGGATTAACGTGATAAATATCGTATATAAGACCGGTCTAACCGGATTAACATGATAAATATCGTATATAAGACCGATCTAACCGGATTAACGTGATAAATCTCTGTAGTCTAAACTTAACACAAACAAACTATCACTTAACCCGTGTCCACTCACAACAAAACTGCAGCAGACAATTTTAAAACTATCTAGTCAAAAATATAGACATCTCTAGAAATGAAGATATATAATAATTGAAAGAAGATGAAAACATTGTGACAGAAGAAGACATTTCTCGTGTTTTCTCATTTTGTCACAAAGTTTTTAAAGGTTGTCTCCTGAAGAATCATAAGAAATCGTCTGTGTATGGACAACTATATCATATATTTTATGAATATGCTGGGTACCGAGGATGGGAAAAGGGTGAATACATGAACGTGTAAAAAGTGCAACATCGACATCAGATCCGGTATAACATGATGAATCTTTCGCGATATGTCAATCTCGATCGGACAGTAAATAAAAGAGACAAATGTGTCACGTGACAGACAAAACTATCTTCGGAACATTGCGGCCAGTGGCGTCTGATCAGGAGCTTCAGTTACAGGAGTTTGTAATCAAGCCGTTCAAGCATTATGTGATCCTTTTGGGGACCGGCTTTAACAAGCTACGAACTCTTCACGTGTTTTCGTTATCACCGCTTAGCCCTTTCCCACATACAGCAAACGAACATATAGCAGACGACTTTATCAATTAATACTAGGCATAACTAGAAAAGCAATCTCTAGCCAATTTTCGATAGATTTGGCAAAACAGTAAATTGCTCAATATGAGTAGGTTCTCGTCATGCCAAAGTGGGTTTTTTAAAAGTCGTCTGCTGCAGAGGCGTCAGAATGAGTCTGCATGTGGGAAAGGGTTAATTTAAGAACCTCTAAAGGTCGGTTTTCGTACGACGCGGAATAAATGACATATAAGTACTATTAATATAATAGATAAGATAGCGACCCACTGATCTAATTAACATTTTCTCACATAAACATGCATTTTGATGTATCTGCAGCAGACGACTTTTGAATACATTTTGACAAACGAATACATTGTTGATAAGACATTTCTTGGTTCGCCACATTGTATTCAACTCTATTAAATAATTACACTTTGATTGACAGAGATTTTCATGTTTTTGCCTAGATGTTTCCAGTCCTCTGCTGCAAATGTGTCGGGAGTTGGAAAGGGGTTACACCTTTCCCTTACAATACTAGTTTGGAATTGAATCTATCTGAGGAAAAAATATCTTAAATTGGAACTAAGTACGATACAAGGGGGGAAGTAAAATGGAGAATCCTAAAATTGCTCTCCTATTTGTTTAAATGTTTTAAAAAAATATCCGCTAAAAAGGCAGCAATAGTCAACTGTATGAGGGAAAAGTAAAACTGACTCCTTATAGAAGCCTTTGTGAAACTGTGGAATACACTGGGGATGTTCCCTGTGAGCTACATGTACAATGGTGTGTTTCAAATCTAAAGTCTATTTTTAACATGCTAAATTTGGTATTCACGTATCGTTAAGTTATAAAACATAACAAATATCTTTCACGTGTAAGGTCATGGGGTCAAACACATATGTGCATGTCAATTATTATTAAAGTTATGGCAGAGTGATCACTGATGTTCTACATTTATAAGGAATAATAGAGTGTTTTATAATGGTTGATAAACACGGAAGTTAAACAAATACGGTTAATAAAACAATCATCATATAATTTTCGAGTAAAACGATTGTCATGGTTGCCCTGTATAAACGTTTTCCCTGTTTAACAAATGTATACATTATCTTAAGAAGACTGTTGGTGTACGACAAACTACAGATGATATACAACCGATTGTGGGTGATAACAATAGCTCTTACGAACCCAAATCATTGACCTATGTTCATGTATATATACATGAGCGGCGCTCTGCGAAAACCAACCGTAAGGCATTTGTTACAAGTGCAGATCCAGATTAACCCGCGTAGTTTTATCTGGAACCTCTCGGTTCGCCAATTAGTGACAGCATACTTCAACACACCTCTGTAAAGCAGTAATCATTCGGATCCTTTAGCACTGTATGTCTTTTACCACAGGCGTAGTAATTACGTTAAAGTTGGTTTTCATGGAGCACCGCCCATGTAATGAGTCTTTTATTCAAGTAGCACACCGGGAATTATATGTCCGAATGTTTCTATGACGCCATCCAATCAGCATCATACAAAAATAAGAGGGGTAGAAGACCAGTTCAGACGCCCCATGCAAATTGGAGTCAGTATCTAAATACAAAAAATAAACATGTAAATGAAATAATCCTTAATAGTTTTTCCCCATATCTAATACACAACAGTTTGACCAGGAAAGCGGAAAGATTTATATATAAAGCATACTTATGTTTAGTATGTATATTTATTATTAAACTCATATATTGCCGTGCCAAATAATATATAAGGGAGACCACTACTCAATCCTTAGATGGGACAGATGAGTGTGTAGAAACCACTATTTATCAGATTGTCTCCCTTTAACTGGTATTTTGCTATTTGCCAATATTAACGATCTACTATCGCGAACGCCTTGATGCGAATCCTGGGACCATCTTTTTTTTTTTACATATTTGGTTTTTTTATAAAAAAGTAACGCCACAGTCATCCAAAGGAACTCAAATCACAATGCAGTGCATAAAGCGAGGGCAATGTATGATACATGTAGCTGATCTCACTTTTGGCAAAGACACTGGTAGTATAGCAAGCAGTCTCACACTCTCAGAGGGAATACTAATTAGAGCTGAAGTACACGTGGACCCTTCGCGTTATGATATTAACGAGTGTTTGTTTCATAATCGATGGCAGAAGCATTTCCTATCTACTTATAGAACTGAAAGTCAGCATAGTTGCTTCATTTGAGAAAAAGGGTGCGTTTATCACTCCATCTCAACCAGTGTGTACATATACGTAATCGCGTGTGTTTGAACAAAGAACAATCAAACAATGGTTTATCTGATAATATTAATGTAAACATTATATTAAACCTATTCTGCACACTTCCTGATCGTGATACTTAAACGTATTACCCCATAAGCCATTTTAACGTGCATCCAAATTGAAAACACCTAGACAGAATAGAACGACGGATTTTTACCATTGGTAAATAACATCTCCTCGCTTTACAACGTTCGACAAGCCGGTCGATACAGGAGCTTTCGACCATACTCGGCCGGCTAAGAATTGGACTAAATGCATGTAAACCATATATCTGCCTACTATTGTGTTATGCTAAAACTTTAAATTTTATAACGCGACCTCGGTCCATTATACGAGCGGATATGATCGGTTAAAAAAGATAACGTAAACCTTTCAAGTTGAAACAAGACAAATTTTTATGCTTAGCAAACAAGAAGGCTAAGATGTTTTTTTATTACAATACGGTTGGATTGTTCCTTGAATACCGCCCAAAGTCATGCGACTTCTAAATACCAACTAATAACTTTCTAGCAGCTGGCCGCGCTTTTATACGAATGTATACAGAGGAGAACCGTTTGGGTTCCCCTTCGAGTGCGATCAAAATGTTTCGAATGCTGTCAGAATGCCGTAAGACTATTTAGAATGTAGTCAGAATGTAGTTAGAATACACTTCAAATTATGTTCGATATTTCTCCACTACTAATGCACCTCGAAAGTTTTGAGCATGAACAAACATTCGGACTGGCCACAAGAATGGACCAAATGATTTGGGATGCCCTCAGAAGGCAGGCAGATTTTTTTACACTTCGAATATCCAGGAACTATACCACAAATTTTCATTCCGACGACATTCCGGCTCATATCGGTCTCTAGTGTGACTAGGCCTTAAGTCTTATACATTACGTCATACATTCTCTGTATAGTTTGTTGAATCCGACTGAAAGATTTTAAGCCAATATTTGAAACATTAATCGATCTTTTAGTTCTGGACTATTTCTTCCAAGTTCACCATATATGAAATCGTTTTAAGTTTGGTAACGTACACCTAATAATTTTTGTTTTATTAGTTTTAAAGATTTAAAATGTAGTCATAGACATAAGGTCCGTGAAGTTAGGTTGACGAGTGACGAATTGACGAGTGACGAACTGTGACATTTTATAGGTCCGTGAAGTTAGGTTGACGAGTGACGAATTGACGAGTGACGAACTGTGACATTTTTTTTAAAGATGATGTTTCTGGACGAATAAATTCAAATTGGGCCCTATTTCGTGTTTCATGGCCATCAGTCAATCAAAAGAGCTTCTGACATTCGTCAACTCGTCAATAAAGTTGACGAAATTGATGAAAAAAAAAATTGAATTTCTAAAAACTTTATTTCTTTCCTTTAGATAAGTATCTGGACGTATTGAATGCAAATTAGACCCTATTTCATGTTTCATGGCGATTAGTCAATCAGAAGAGCTTCTTCAAGTTCGTCCAATTCGGCAACTTGTCAATATAGTTCACGAAACTGACGAAAAAAAATATTTTTTTCTAAAAACTTTATTTTCTCTTCCTTTAGACAAGTCTCTGGACGTATTGAATGCAAATTCGGCCCCTATTTAAAAATGAATGGCCATCAGTCATTCAGAAGAGCTTCTTCAAGTTCGTCAATTCGTCAACTTCGTCAATTTTGTTGACGACAATTGACGAAAAAAATATTTTTCTGAAAATTTTGATATCTCTCCTTTAGATAAGTATCTAGACGTATTGAATGACAAATTAGGCCCTTATGTCATGTTTTCATGTCGATCATTCAATCAGAAGTGCTTCTTCAGTCGTCAATGTCGTCAACTTTGGTGACAAATTGACGGAAAACATTATTGTATCTAAAATCTTCATTTGCTGGTCTTTTTAGATAATGTTATCTGATCGTATTGAATGCAAATTAGGGCCCTATTTTAAATTGCTATGGCGATCAGTCAATTAAGAATGAGCTCCGGCAAGTTCGTCAATTCGTCAGCTCTTGTGATGAAGAACCTAGTAGAAAACTGGAGAGACAATCCCTTGTTTATTGATATCTTTTTGAAATGCTCCTTTCTTTATATTGTTAGTACAACATAAAT
>JASEVX010000006.1:89260384-89284640 GCA_031761405.1 Serripes groenlandicus | reverse complement strand
ATGATTCATTAAAAACGAATACACTTGTGGGGAATTCCTGTATTGTCATACCACCTTGGTCCAATCCTATCAAGGTGTACAACGCTGTTCCTTGGTGGAGTATGGCATCGACTTCAGATGGGCATTTGGGAATCTCATCTTTGACTAGAAACGACATGGCTATGCAGAGGCACTGGTTTCCACCATTGTCGATGTCCCCTTGGTGCAGGCTGCCTTTGGTTAAAAGCCTAACAGAAAAAATGACACTATTATAAATATGTTTCATTTGAGTGAATTAATTATTATAAATCTACAATCTTAAGCAAATCGCATAAAATAAGAATTAAATAATAAAAATTAAAAAAAAGTTTCTACTGGGACTCGAACTCGCGTCCATGATTAGTCAATGATTAGTAATCCTTGACGCTCTCCTCTACACCACGCCTTGATACAAACTTATAGCGTTACTTTCGTATATATATTAAGCTAGCTGATTGAAGGCTAATACATTTATGTATGCTTTCTTCATTTATCCATTCGATTTGTATAACATCGATTCATGACTTACAACAAATATAATGTAATGGTAATAAACAATGTGCAAATGCATTTATTTGCTTTTATACTAAAACACTCAATCACAGACACGGCCGTGGTCTGGCACACCGACCCGAACAGCGAAGCGTAAACTAGTTTACAAAATGTACATGAAATCATGAATGCCATTATGGCACAATATATTATTAATATTAAATACTAGATCTATGAATTAATATATATATAATATAGGTGTATAAAAAACCCTTTCATGATTACCTTTTCTTCTCTTTTGTTCTGAAAAAACTACCGAGGGTTGTTTGAAATTTAGAGCGTTTAGCACTCGTAGGCGCATCCATATTTGTTTACGTCGTAACGATGACGTAGCGGGGAAAAGTACGAAAGTTTCAAACGCGGAATTGTTTGAAACAGGGCATTGTCTGCAGTTAGGGCAAGCGGAATCAGTATAACATAAACTGTTTAAATTTAACCATCATCATTATAGAATAGTATGCTACTAAAAATCAGATTCGCTTTTCATTTGAAAAATATCTGTATATTTTTGTATTTTTACACAAGACACAAGACATACATGTAAGATTAGTGAAATTTTAGGGGGGGGGGGGGGGGGCGCCGGGTGCGGCCCCCCCCCCCCCCCCCCCCCCCCCCCCCCCCCCCCCCCCCCCCTGAATCCGCTAGTATATAACTATTATTTTGCACTAAACTTATTACTAACCTAAAGAAAAGAAAACACAAACTATTTTGTTGCTTTGTTGACTTCCTGCAAGCCTTTGATAAAGTCTGGAGAATTGGTTTGTGGTCTAAACTTCTAACTACAGGTATTAATGGAAAAAATTCAAAGTTATTTACCAAATGTATCAAAACATTACAAATGTGTATCACTAAAAGCAGTGTTTTTGACCCATCATCTTGGCTTGAAGGAATCTGAAAGAGGGTCACCTAAGAAACATTTCTTCAAAATTATTTGAAAATCGGCCGGAAACTTTCGTCGAAGAAGACTTTTTAAGTTTTCACTATTTTTTTCTTTCGGTTGCCATGGAAACCAGAATTTTGCATGGATCCAATAAATTTGAAGGAATTTAGGAGAGGACGCTTCCTATGAAGTTTCATCCCAATTGTCTAAGTAGTTAGGGAGAATTCGTTTGAAGCAAAAGGTTAATGGACGCCATGGCGTAAGCTCGACGGACTGGCTTTCAGCCAGTGGAGCTAAAAATGAGTTGAAGCGAGAAGACGCCCAATAACTGTGTCCACCCTTGTTGATGTTTATGCATAGGGTCATATTTATTTTTAGAGAGGCACGTCCCTGTGGTTGCCGTTCATACTTCTGTGCTATGGAAATAAATCAATACACGGTATCTTGCACAAATAACCCACTTAAGCGAACATGCTGTATTATTTAAAATGTCAACGGTCGTTGTTATTGTCCTGTCGTTGTTGTTTGAAATGTTCGTCCTATCACATGTCCGCACAATGTAGTTTCGTCCAAATTGTAATGAATTATCATTACTTTTGATTGTTATGTAAGTTTGCCTTTCTATATTGAATTTATTAGTGAGTGTATCCATGTCTCAGAGTACTATAAGATATTGGGGGAAAAAACCGATGCATTCATTTCAATTACATGTAGTAGGCCTTCTTGTATAGGCAAACCGTTTCTCACGACAGCCTTCGCTACCACCCTTTTTTCGCACATATAAAAAGATCTTAAGCAGATCAATTTTTAAACACTTTGGAAACAAATACTTAGAAAATCTCGTAAAACGAAAGTACAATTTATGTCTAAAAAGGGTTGAAAACATTGTGGCAAAAGGAGAATTTTTTCAAATTCGTCTGCTTCAGATGAGTCAAACACGTCTGCAAGAAGGAAATGGTAATAAAAAGAGCCATTTATATGACTTTACTCTAAAATCTAGAACAGGTTTCAGTCCCACACCCCTGTATATATACATATGAAATGCAACCAATGCGCATTAATTTAGAGCAGTTTTCTCTTGACGCGGATTAGGTTGATCATGATTTAACACAGCTGCTACAAAGTGGCTTTCTATGTAATTCTTTCTCACGTGGACAAGATCTACAGATGGAGTAATAAGTCAAACACAGCTGCTACAGAGTGACTTCGCTATGTAATCCTTTCTCACGTGGACAAGATCTACAGACGGGGTAATAAGTCAAACACAGCTGCTACAGAGTGACTTCGCTATGTAATCCTTTCTCACGTGGACAAGATCTACAGATGGAGTAATAAGTCAAACACAGCTGCTACAGAGTAACTTCGCTATGTAATCCTTTCTCACGTGGACAAGATCTACAGATGGGGTAATAAGTCAAACACAGCTGCTACAGAGTGACCTTGCTATGTAATCCTTTCTCACGTGGACAAGATCTACACATTGAGTAATAAGTCAAACACAGCTGCTACAGAGTGACCTTGCTATGTAATCCTTTCTCACGTGGACAAGATCTACAGATTGAGTAATAAGTCAAACACAACTGCTACAGAGTAACCTTGCTATGTAATCCTTTCTCACGTGGACAAGATCTATAGATGGAGTAAAACGTCAAACACAACTGCTTGTATTGTTTTAACAGCAGCTGCATTACGGAGACTTTCTTGACCGAGTCATGACTAATGGGTCATTATTTCATTCCAGCCACTTTGTAAACAAATGGGGAAGGGGGGGATTCTTTGAACAACTTTAAAAGAGAACCACCTTAAAGAACAATCCTGTGAAATTGTTTTGGATTTGGTTCATTGGTTTAGGAGAAGTCGGTTGTCGAAAAATGTGAACATACGGACGGACAGACGACGACGCCGGACGGTGAGTGATCATAATAGCTAACAACATACTTCGTGCTCAGGTGAGCTAAATAGGATAACATTCTCATGATGAGCAGTTTCTTATTTTGTCACACTGTTTCAAACATCATCTGTGGCAGATGCACCAAAATGCGTCTACATGTATGGACTAGTAAATTAACACTAGTCTCTTATAAGAGGTCATCTAGGCAAGATCATCTGTCATGGATGCACCAAAATGCGTCTACATGTGGGGACTAGTAAATTAATACTAGTCTCTTATAAGAGGCAATCTAGGTAGGATCATCTGTCATGGATGCACCAAAATGCGTCTACATGTGGGGACTAGTAAATTAATACTAGTCTCTTATAAGAGGCAATCTAGGCAAGATCATCTGTCATGGATGCACCAAAATGCGTCTACTTGTGGGGACTAGTAAATTAATACTAGTCTCTTATAAGAGGCAATCTAGGCAGGATCATCTGTCATGGATGCACCAAAATGCGTCTACTTGTGGGGACTAGTAAATTAATACTAGTCTCTTATAAGAGGCAATCTAGGCAGGATCATCTGTCATGGATGCACCAAAATGCGTCTACTTGTGGGGACTAGTAAATTAATACTAGTCTCTTATAAGAGGCAATCTAACCAGAATCATCTGTCATGGATGCAACAAAATGCGTCTACATGTGGGGGACTAGTACATTAATACTAGTCTCTTATAAGAGGCAATCAGGATCATATCATGGAGTAGAGACAAAGCACACAATATGTACTGATTGTGAAGACATGTTAAAACATTTTATTCTGTTTTTTATTTCATATCACAGCAATGCAAGTATAACACATATCAAGGTATCAACCATATTGTTTGCGTTAACAATGTTTATAAAGGAGTGCACACCTTACGTGATTCTCTTTCTTTTCTTTTGACATACTATCATTTGAATTGTCAGTTCGGGCTCGTTATGTTCTTTTAAAGGGACTTTCACCAGCTATTTGGTTAAACAAACTAGATATACTTAAACTATTTAGAATAGTTGTAAAATCGATTATCGATTGAACAAAATGTTTCAACAAGGTACATGTACTATAATTACATATGAGCCCGTCCATGGGAACACGTGCAAGTTGGCATATATGCACAGTGTAGGTTCAGATCAGCCTTTACATAACCCCCAACTTATGCAATTTCGTTAGTTGACGGAAACTGGTTATAACAAGTTTAGATACATAATATGTGAACAGTGTAGATAATATATCTATAGGTGCTACCTATTTACGAAAAAAACCAAGATAATTATAAACAAAAATTAAAGAACATACTTTGGCCATACAAAAAGGATTTATAAGTAATTGACTAGACAATAATAATGTTAATGTCATGTTTCTTGCATTATCAAAACATATTTGGAATTCGTATTGCTGTCGTCTATTATTACGAACAGAAAATAATAAAGTAAAAACTTTCAGAAAATCAAGGAATACATTTATAATGAACGAGGTTAAAACATGAGGGCCAAGATGATCCTTAATCGATCACCTGCATTATGGTAAAGAAGCAAATAGATCAGCCCTTTTCTGATGCCATCTGGCGACTACCTTTTTCAACCAGTCAATATGACTGGAACAAATTATGTAAGGGGTCACATTTCTGCTAAACCCTTTCCCTATTAGAGACAGTTTCTGAGGCCTATGCAACAGACGATTTAGGAAAAGATTGTCACCAAAAGAACAATTGCTCCTTATGAGAAAGTTATCCTTTTGCCACAATGTTTGATAAATAATTATACTTTGAATAAGTGAGGCAATAGCTCATGTATAGGAATTTGGGGTCTTTCATGTTGATACCACTTTTTTTGCGGGAAACGACGTCGCTCCATTGACGTTACGCCAAGATGAAGTGTAACGGAAATGACGTCACGTCCTTCTTTGGCTACGATACAGTCAAAATTTAAGTTCGGGCGTAGAAGGCTAATGCTGTCGGTTTTTTTACGAACGGGAAAACATATTTCTTACAGATTTCCATTTAGTTTTAACTTTTCGTACAAATGTTTATTCCCACATAACACAGCATTTTAATGATCTTAAATATCTATTTAAAAAAAAAATGATTAAAAAGACGACAATAATTTTCAATCCGTGTTTTTCCGCTCATTTTATACATACCCAAAATACCGATTTTAAAAAAAATGATTAAAAAGACGACAATAATTTTCAATCCGTGTTTTTCTGCTCATTTTATACATACCCAAAATACCGATTTAAAAAAAAAATGATTAAAAAGACGACAATAATTTTCAATCTGTGTTCTACGTCTGCCTTTTATACATATCCAAAATGGCGGCCCCCATGGATTTTTCCAGTTTCATTTCAAAAAGCTTCATGGGTTATTGAAAAAAAAAAAAAAAAAAAAAAAAAAATCTCACACCCGTTAACTATAAGCGAAAAAACCCATTCATGGTTTTTTTTCGTATTAATCAGAAAGTGAGGATGTACATGTACAGGCCTATGTGATCTATACTGTTCACACACGTCAACGTATACAGTTTTCCCATGGGCGTGTTCATATTGTGCAGTAACGGTTTACTCGTGTGGTTATACGTGATAGGTTACATGCACATTTTATACACAATGAAAACTCGCGAGACTGCCTTTAACTCTTTCCAACAAACAGACGTGTTATGACGCCCCTGCAGGAGACAACTATTGAAACCATTGTGGCAAAAGGAAAAATTGCTCATAATGAACAATTTCACCTTTTGTCACAATGTTGTCAACTATATTCATTAGTTCAATCAAAGAGCGACTATCATGAAACGACAAAAGCATTTACCATCCAGGCGAACATAGTTATGTCCCTTTTATCATGCAACGCGAGTGCATTTTGTACGTGCTTACAGCTTACTTATTGCATGTACTCGACAGTATTAACCATTTCCCACTTGCGAGCGCATTCTGACGCGTCTGCAGTAGACGACTATAGATAAGATTGTAGCAAAATTAGAAGATGCTCAATGTATAAGCAATTTCACCGTTTGCCACACTGTTTTCAACTCTAGTCAATAATTGCAGTCTTTTTATATGTTTGCCTAGACGTTTTCAAAGCCAAATAGTTAATTCTGCACGGCGAGGGTAAACAAAATCAAATCAGGTCAAAGCCGTCTTCTTAAGATGTGCTGTAAGAAGAAAGGTTAAAAATTGCCCCTGGTTATTTGTGCAACGATGTGTTTTCGTCCTATGACGTATTTGAATGCTGGGTGTTTTCATCAGAACTTAACAGTTCATTTTTTGTTCTCACTGACCGCCTCGGTAATGTAGTGGTTGAACATCTGCCTCGGGTTCTGAGGAGCGCGGGATCGATTCGCGACCGGGTCATACCGGTCCATAAAGACTTTAAAAATGTTAGTAATTGATTTTCCTCGTCGGCGCTCATAATTGTTGGTTAGCATTACGACTGACACGCTGGTGTCAGGATAACTGTCAAATACCATACAAACAAGCAACAAAACTATCTCAATGTGTGAACTTGTCATAATATGAGTTGAAACACATGCACGATTTACTTCTTTGCATAAAGGTCGGGACTGATGTGTAAAAGAGATGGGCTAAAATATTTTCCAAAGTACAAAAATCATTCTGGAAAATCTCGTCAAAATGTCCTCGAGGTGGATGTATATGGGCTAAAATACTTACCAAAATGCCTACCCAAATCCTTCTGAAAATCTCACCAAAAGGCTCGTTCCTTCAAGTCGTTTGACCATGATTGTTTAATTTCATTGTTTAAATTCATGAACATAAAAGGCATTTTAACCGGATTTTCAGAAATATTTTTTGAAGGTATTTTGGTAAACTTGTAGATTATCCCATCACCCACATGGAAGGCATTTGGGCCCGATTTTCCGGAAGGATTGTTGGAAAGTATTTTGGAAAGTATTTCGTCGGATCTGTTTTACACTACTAGGATTAACTCATTTTGTCGAGTAGTAATTACAAATACAGGCACAACTATATCCATATTGAATGCTATAACAAAAACCACCAGCTTTGCTGGTAAGGGAAAACATAGATAAAACAAATATAATTTGAACAAGAAAAACGAAAACAAAATATAACAAATCAATGAACGAAACAACACCGGGTCTGTTACTGACAACCATTCTAAATGCAATTCTCATTCTAATTATTAAGCATGACGGCCATAAACTTACCTGAGTATTGACCAAGTGACTGAACCTTTTCTAAATATTTTTTCTATTAATGATATAGAGACCTTGCGTTTGACTGTACATGCTCTAGTTTTATAAATAATGAGGCTTTTATATATACAAAAATAGGTTCTGAAATGGTTTAATGCTGGGTTGCTGAGAAGTGATGCTGCTACAGTGTTCAGATGGTTTTCCTAAGAGTTGACTCTAAGTCGTACTTTTTGACAGACAAAGTGTTTATGTGTATTGAATATATAGACGGACTGTGGGAGACACGTGCAACACTGTGCTGATACACAGGCTCGTCCGAGTCTTCACAATATGAAGTTGCATTGTCTCAAAATGTCCTCGAGGTGGATGTATATGGGCTAAAATACTTACCAAAATGCCTACCCAAATCCTTCTGAAAATCTCACCAAAAGGCTCATTCCTTCAAGTCGTTTGACCATGATTGTTTAATTTCATTGTTTAAATTCATGAACATAAAAGGCATTTTAACCGGATTTTCAGAAATATTTTTTGGAGGTATTTTGGTAAACTTGTTGATTATCCCATCACCTGCATGGAAGGCATTTGGGCCCGATTTTCCGGAAGGATTTTTGGAAAGTATTTTGGAAAGTATTTCGTCGGATCTGTTTTACACTACTAGGATTAACTCATTTTGTCGAGTAGTAATTACAAATACAGGCACAACTATATCCATATTGAATGCTATAACAAATGCCACCAGCTTTGCTGGTAATTGAAAACATAGATAAAACAAATATAATTTGAACAAGAAAAACGAAAACAAAATATAACAAATCAATGAAACTTATTTCCATCACAGTTCAACTGAATGTCAATTATTTCACGATATGTTCATCATAACAAACCACAAAATATCAAATCAACATTGCCGAACAATACCAAGATTGACTATTCACTTTCATTTCAGTTACCAAGTTTATGGAGTGTAATCAAATGGATGTATTGTTGGTATGCGACTATGCACCATGTATTGCTTCTTTGAAATTCCAAACATTGTAAAATAAACCCTATATTTCTTGTTGTCGTAGACTGTATAACAGACAAAGAAAAATAACACAATTCCATGTCAACAATAAACGTTGGCATCCCTTGTTAATAAATCAACATTCCTGTGATACGATAACCAAGCAAGGGCCCTTTGCGAACAAGGCAGATAATTGATAGATTGATTGATTTAACGCCATTTTTCAACAATTGTTTAGTCATATCACGGCGGCCAGTTCACCTACTCATGAGTTTCCTGGATTTCTGATACCAGTACTCCACTCAACATTCTTTCCAAACAACTGTCTGCTCATTCCACATATACTCTTAGTGCATTGGTGGATGACGAAAGACGCTTGTCACGGTGACTTTCGCCGGAAAGAATATTGGCCGAGCGGGGGTTTGAACTCACAATCCCTGGATTGACAGCCCGCGTTGCTACCGACTGTGCTACAGGGGCTCGGCTCACAAGGTAAATAAGGCCATCATGTGCATCCACGCAGCTTGATCAGTTTCTACACTGTTTGACAATTCATCACTGAATCATTCTGGAAGTCTGTGGCATTCTATGTACATTTCGGACTTATAGCATAGATTTGTAAATATATCTTTAATAACATCCTCTACGTGCTTTGTTTGACCAAATATAGTTTGGAACCCTGTAGGTCCCAAAACTATATAAACCAAAAGTTTTCTATATGTACTCAGACTTTGTGCTCAAATTCATGTATATGATAGGGCAAAAAGTGATGCATTTTTGAAAACGACCAATCGGATGTCTGATTTGGAGCACAAAGTTTATTTCTTAGCACAGATAACTTTTTCGGGGTAATGCAGTTACCCGATCTCCAGCTTTGGAAGAAGACACTTGTTAAGTCACACCACTGAGACCATTGAATAGATCGGCAAAAGGTAGATCAGTCAAACATGATAGTGAAACTATGGTTGTTGTGTGAACCCTTTTACCGCATACAACAAACACATGATAGTGAAACTATGGTTGTTGTGTGAACCCTTTTACCGCATACAACAAACACATAATAGTGAAACAATGGTTGTTGTGTGAACCCTTTTACCGCATACAACAAACACATGATAGTGAAACAATGGTTGTTGTGTGAACCCTTTACGGCATACAACAAACACATGATAGTGAAACAATGGTTGTTGTGTAAACCCTTTCCCGCATACAACAAACACATGATAGTGAAACAATGGTTGTTGTGTGAACCCTTTACCGCATACAACAAACACATGATAGTAAAACAATGGTTGTTGTGTAAACCCTTTCCCGCATACAACAAACACATGATAGTGAAACAATGGTTGTTGTGTAAACCCTTTACCGCATACAACAAACACATGATAGTAAAACAATGGTTGTTGTGTAAACCCTTTCCCGCATACAACAAACACATGATAGTGAAACAATGGTTGTTGTGTAAACCCTTTACCGCATACAACAAACACATGATAGTAAAACAATGGTTGTTGTGTAAACCCTTTCCCGCATACAACAAACACATGATAGTGAAACAATGGTTGTTGTGTGAACCCTTTCCCGCATACAACAAACACATGATAGTGAAACAATGGTTGTTGTGTGAACCCTTTCCTGCATACAACACATGATAGTGAAACAATGGTTGTTGTGTAAACCCTTTCCCGCATACAACAAACACATGATAGTGAAACAATGATTGTTGTGTGAACCCTTTCCCGCATACAACAAACACATGATAGTGAAACAATGATTGTTGTGTGAACCCTTTCCCGCATACAACACACTTGCAGCAGCCGACTTTGAAAACATCTTGTCAAAAATATGGAAAATCTCTACAAAAGGAAGTTTAACTATTGAATAGAGTTGAAAACAGTGTGACAAAAGGTAAAAAAACTTGCTTTGAGCAATTTCTCCTTTTGATACAATGTTTTAAAATGTCGTCTGCTCTAGAGGCCTAAGAAAGCGTCTGTATGTGGGAAAGGATTAACAGTAAAATATGTAATTAAAATGTCATCATTATAAACCCATATATTTGAGCCCGGCCATCGGAAAAGGTACCAGTTGGAATTTCTGAACAGTAAGAATATGCTCAGATCTACCGTCCTATTAAAATCTACACATTAGTGACAGACATTTCAAAACACGCTTACGTAAGCAATATTTGAACAGTGTAAATCTTGATCAGACTGTCCGGATACACCGGCTGATCTGGATCTACACTGTCCACAAACGTCAACTTGTTCCTATTCCCACGGACGAGCTCATTTGAGCCGTCACGCGAGAAAACAAACATTGTGGTATCTGCGTAAAGTGTCAACCCGGATCAGCATAAGCATGCCGCGCAGGCTAATCCGGCCAAACACATTTCGCCTCCTATGGATTTTCTGTTTCAGGAATCACTACGCTATACATCTATCCCCCCTAAGACGGAATGTGTCGGCCGGATCAGTCTGCGCGGACAGCGCAGGCTGATCTGGTCGATACATTACGCAGATGCCATTATGTTGGTTTTCTCGCGGGACGGCTCATTTATTGATTGATCCCTGTAAAAATAAAATATCGTATATAAGACCGGTCTAACCGGGTTAACGTGATAAATCTCGTATATAAGACCGGTCTAACCGGGTTAACGTGATAAATCTCGTATATAAGACCGGTCTAACCGGGTTAACGTGATAAATCTCGTATATAAGACCGGTCTAACCGGGTTAACGTGATAAATCTCGTATATAAGACCGGTCTAACCGGGTTAACGTGATAAATCTCGTATATAAGACCGGTCTAACCGGATTAACGTGATAAATCTCGTATATAAGACCGGTCTAACCGGATTAACGTGATAAATCTCTGTAGTCTAAACTTAACACAAACAAGCTATCACTTAACCCTTGTCCACTCACAACAAAACTGCAGCAGACAATATTAAAACTATCTAGTCAAAAATATAGAAATCTCTAGAAATGAAGATATAATAATTGAAAGAAGATGAAAACATTGTGACAGAAGAAGACATTTCTCGTGTTGAGCAATTTCTCATTTTGTCACAAAGTTTTTAAAGGTTGTCTCCTGAAGAATCATCAGAAATCGTTTGTGTATGGAAAACTATATCATATATTTTATGAATAGGCTGGGTACCGAGGATGGGAAAAGGGTAAATACATGAACGTGTAAAAAGTGCCACATCGACATCAGATCCGGTATAACATGATGAATCTTTCGCGATATGTCAATTTCGATCTAACAGTAAATTAAAGAGACAAATGTGTCACGTGACAGACAAAACTATCTTCGTGACGTTGCGGCCAGTGGCGTCTGATCAGGAGCTTCACTGTTTGTAATCAAGCCGTTCAAGCATTATGTGATCCTTTTGGGGAACGGATTTGACAAGGTACGGACTCGTTTCTTCTCGTAATCACCACTTAACCCTTTCCCACATACGGCAAACGAATCTAAAGCAGACGACTTTGAAAACAAATAGGCACAACTAGACAAACATCTATATAATTGACCGGACAATTTTTGATAGAGTTGAAAACTGCCTCATTGTATTCAACTCTATTAAATAATTACACTTTCATTGACAGAGATTTTCATGTTTTTGCCTAAATGTTTCCAGTCCTCTGCTGCAAATTTGTCGGTAGTTGGAAAGGGGATACACCTTTCTCTTACAATACTAGTTTGGAATTGAATCAATCTGAGGAACAAATATCTTAAATTTGAACTAAGTACGATACAAGGGGGAAAGTAAAATGGAGAATCCTAAAATTGCTCTCATATTTGTTTAAATGTTTAAAAAAAATATCTGCTAAAAAGGCAGCAATAGTCAACTGTATGAGGGAAAAGTAAAACTATCTATTTATAGAAGCCTTTGTGAAACTATGGGATACACGGGGGGTGTTCCCTGTGTGCTACATGTACAATGGTGTATTTAACATCTAAATAGTCTATTTTTAACATGCTAAATTTGGTATTTACGTATCGTTAAGTTATAAAACATAACACTTATTTTTCACATGTAAGGTCATGGAGTCAAACACATATTTGCATGTCAATTATTATTAAAATTATGGCAGAGTGATCACTGATGTTCTACATTTATAAGGAATAATAGAGTGTTTTATAATGGTTGATAAACACGGAAGTTACAAAAATACGGATAATAAAACAATCATCATATCATTTTCGAGTAACAGGATTTTCATGTTTGCCCTGTATAAACGTTGGCCCTGTTTAACAAATGTATACATTATCTTAAGAAGACTGTTGGTGTACGACAAACTACAGATGATATACAACCAGTATTGGGTGATAACAATAGCTCTTACGAACCCAAATCATTGACCTACGTTCATGTATATATACATGAGCGGCAAACCAACCGTAAGGCATTTGATACAAGTGCAGGTCCAGATCAACCCGCGTAGTTTCATCTGGAACTTGACAGCATACTTCAACACACCTCTGTAAAGCAGTAATCATTCAGATCCTTTAGCATCGATGCACAAGTACTGAATGTCTTTTACCGCATGCGTAGTAATTACGTTAAAGTTGGTTTTCACGGAGCACCGCCCATGTAATGGTTACAATACACAAAAAAAAAATCCATCTTTGTTTCCATGTAAATCGACCAGTTTCAGTCCTCAATTGTCACACTTTCTAAACGTTTCTCATGTAGAACTTATAGAACACCATATAGCATTGACAAAAGTTACCTCCTAGCTTTAAAACAATCCAAAGAAAATGTGGGGTCATGCATTATGCAAGAAAGTACTCAACAGGCGAAAATGGTAACCGTCATTTTGGACCCATATCCAACTCTAGAGAATCAGCGAGTGTCAAAAATCGATAACTAAAATTACATGGAGTTATAGAGCAACATTTTAGTTTTTACTCAATAACAATTTCATTTTGCAAAAATTTAAAAAGGCACTTATCGAGTTTTCAAGAAAAATATCTCCTGAATATAAATATATTTTTTTATTTGTTTTATGTTAATAATATTTTGGTCCTTTTTAACTTTGAATACAGTCACCCTAATTTCCCTCTTTATTACATATAAACAGTTAAGAAAACGGTCTTTTTCCGCTAATTTTTACACGTTCTTCAGCGAATATCTTATTTTAGAAATAAAAAATTAACAGGGTACTTACGGCATAATGTAGAAAATTCATTTACCTTTTATTTGACATATGTTTAATTACAATAAAGTAATAACATTTTGGTCCTTTTTAACATTTTATATAAGTACTAACATTTTGGTCCTTTTTAACATTTTATATAAGTACTACTAACTTTTCAGCGTAAATATAGGTTTCCGTGATTGCTAGCGAAAGCTCCCGATGTGTACCGAGTATTATCGGAATATTTATACTGGGACATATGTTAATTGGCTTGTCGTGTGAATGTATGAATGTATATTGTTTTATGGCGCATCGACAGCTAAGGTCATTTAGCGCGCAATTAAATTTATGTTTTTTTGTTTTATTTTTTTATTTACGAAGACAAAACAGTCCCTATCAGCTAGACTGATATACTTTATTTTACACTATATACTACATGTAATCAAAAGGCGATAACTACAAACCTTTACGTCGCACAGTCTAATTTGTTTACATACGCGCACCTGCTTGCAGCAGACTGTTATGTGTAAATATCGAGATGAAAATGACGTCGAATATTCTCCTTTTAAAGGCAATTTTAACTTACTGAATGTTTTTTTCATGTTCAAAGAGATGTCTTGATTTGTGAAGAATGCATTTTATAATGTGTATCCATGTGTATCTAAAATATGAACTGTTTCTAAGCTAAAACTGCCCATGTAATGGTTACAATACACCAACAAAAATCCTTCTTTGTTTCCATGTAAATCGACCAGTTTCAGTCCTCAATTGTCACACTTTCTAAACGTTTCTCATGTAGAACACCATATATTATTGAAAAAAGTTACCTCCTAGCTTTAAAATAATCCAAAGAAAATGTGGGGTCATGTATTATGCAAGAAAGAACTCAACAGGCGAAAATGGACCCGGCAAATCGGGCCTGTACAAAACCGGTGTTAAGCATTCTCTACTTTCACTTTCAAACAAGGCAAAATACTAAAAGTGATCAAATCAATCAATTCCAGTACATCCTATACACATTCACAATGCATTTTAACTCAATGTCATATAATCAATGTATTCCATTGATGGTTTACACTTACCATTACGCAAACAAAGGTTTTTGAATGGACTATACAAAGATCAGCAATTCTGCGGATGTATTTAACGTAATTTGACCTCATTTAATGAGTCTTTTATTCAAGTAGTACACCGGGAATTATATGTCCGAATGTTTCTATGACGCCATTCAATCATCATCATACAAAACTGAATGCTGACTAAACACATTTAAGGAAGACATTCGCTCTAATCAAATCCACAAAATAAAAGGTAATTGTTACCGATATTGCATTTACAGAGTTCTATGTAACATGAGTATTGATGTTCGAACAAGTTTCTTTTGACCTGCAGATTTTACATTATGAGTACGCAAATGGCTCACTGAGACGGTTCTTTTGGATGCAACAAAGGGTTTGATTGAAAAATAAGAGGGGTTAGAAGACCAGCTCAGACCCCCCCCCCCCCCCCCCCCCCCCCCCCCCCCCCCCCCCCCCCCCAAACAGGTAGCAAGATGCCAAATAATATAAGGGAGACCACTATTCAATCCTTAGATGAGTTTGTAGAAACCACTATTTATCAGATTGTCTCCCTTTAACTGGTATTTTGCTTTTTGCACATATTAACAATCTACTATCGCAGACCCCTTGATGCGTATCTTGAGACCATCATTTCTTTTTTAAATATTTGAGGTTTTATAAAAAAGTAACGCCACAGTCATCCAATAGAACTCAAATCACAATGCAGTCCTTAAAAAGTGTAGCTGATCTCACTTTTGGCAAAGACACTGGAAGTATAGCAAGCAGTCTCACACTCTCACAGGAGGAATACTAATTAGAGCTGAAGTACACGTGGACCCTTCGGCGTTATGATATTAACGAGTGTTTGTTTCATAATCGATGGCAGACAGGCATTTCCTATACTTAGTACTCTCACCCTGATGTAGTGTACACACTGTTTCAGACGGAGTGATAAACGCACCCTTTTTCTCAAATGAAGCAACTCTGCTGACTTTCAGATCTATAATTATAAGTAGATAGGAAATGCTTCTGCCATCGATTATGAAACAGTTTAATACACCTCACCCTGACTACATATACTTAATCGCGTGTGTTTGAACAAAGAACAATCAACAATGGTTTATCTGATAATATTAATGTAAACATTATATTAAACCCATTCCGCACACATCCTGATCGTGATACTTAAACGTATTACCTCATAAGCCATTTTAACCTGCATCCAAATTGAAAACACCATGACAGAATAGAACGAGGGATTTTTACCCATTGGTAAATAACATCTCCTCGCTTTACAACGTTCGTCAAGCCGGTCGATATAGGAGCTTTCGACCAAACTCGGTCTGGCTAAGAATTGGACTAAATGCATGTAAACCATATATCTGCCTACTATTTTGTTATGCTAAAACTTCAAATTTCATAACGCGACCTAGGTCCATTATACGAGCGGATTTGATCGGTTAAAAAGGATAACGTAAACCTTTCAAGTTGAAATAAAATATACCCTGCCTGAATTATTTCTCCGCCTCACCCCTTTACTTGACTAGACGATTACACGTTTTTACCTGTTTACTGACGGTTGTATAATGTGGTAAGTTAACTCACAATGTATTGTCGAATTCTGCTTCTCGTATTTATGTATCAAGGCTTCAGAGTAACTGGTGCTTTACACCGTTTTAAACAAGTGTTCAGCTGTTAGTTAGCAATACTCCCTCGTCCTTTAATGCTGACACCAGCGAATCAGTATTAATACTAACCCCCATCCTAATAAGGGTCAAGTGAAATAAATTACTTCCATTTTTTAATTATTTGGTTTGACTTCGGACGGGGTCGAATTTCCGATCCCACGCACTAGAAGCGTCTCTCACAACGCCGAGGAGGTATATAAGGTATATTAGGAACTAGCTGAGTTACTGCTAACCGATCTTCATTACATTTGCTATTTGACTAAACACTAGTTGTATCTACTGCGTACAGTGTGTTCCTTAGTGAATATATCTTATATAATGTGTTGAGCTCAAACGCATTTTCCTTTTTTGGACAAGGGCACAAATTTGATCAATTTCGTCAGATAAAACAAAATAATCTATCCCCATGCATTATCCAATCATTTTTTAGGTCATACAGATTTAAATCAGTTGTGGGCAATGTATCTTATCTATATAGACCACTTCGTAAATAAAAGCCTTAACTCTTACCCTATCCCGAATCCTAACCCTCTTCCTGGCTAGCGAGTCCAAATGTATTTGATTACAAATGTAACAGCTGTTAACAGAGGGATTTGAGAACGAATTGTATTCCCTTTTATCAGTTGTAAAAACGTATCAGTTACACATTGAAAGTGTATGTTATTAACTTGTACAACATATCATAAAAAACGTATTTATACACGAAACCAAGAGAAAGTTGATGCAACGCATCAATGTCGCCGGATATCCATAGTGCAGTTATGCATAACACTAACCATTATAGTAGTGATTAAACAGTTATCCTGAGGGGCATATTGGAACATCAGGGGTGGGGTCAAGTTGAAAAATTGTATCATACTTGCATTGTTTTGTCACGAAGTGAATAATAATTGAAGCCTTTCATGGTTTTTATGATCAATCTCCATTCCAAAGTAGGTTGACCCTACACACTGGAAATGAGTAATCTTGCCAATCATTAGTCTTAGTCTTAGTATGTATACAGTGCTTTCATTAAGGAATAATTTTATTATTTTTCAATACCACAAAACAGACAACTTAGGATTTGCATGCAATAGCACGTCATTTTACCTTTCCTCTGTTAAAGTAATCAGTGGACACCTTTGCAGCAATCTACTTTTAAAACAATGAGATAATGGTTAAATCGCTGAAGACATGAGCTTTCTCTTTTTCTCAAAATGATATTAGCTTGGCATCCTAATTATATCATACTTTAACAAATGTTGAAATGTAGTCCAATATTTATAAATTAGACCACCTTCGAAATATAATATCAACTAAACAGTTAAATCTCATTGAAATTGTTGTATAATTTAAACTTAATTTCGAACATAAACTTAGCCCTACAACATGTTAATTTATTTTAATTCTTTCCTTCCTTTTTTTTTATAATGAAAATAACAAACTACTCATGTTTTGAAATTATATTATCATGAGTGCCCTTGTGTCAATGATGCATAACAATATGCAGATCGGAAGCAATATGCCTTTAGGGAATTAAATGACGCATTTAAAATTGTCAAGGACGAAATCATTTTGTACGAAAAACCCGATTCTTTCTTATTCACAGAGGTGTCGTTCTTGAAACTCTCTTTATAGGCAGAGAGTGTTCGTTCAAAGTCATTTTTCCATTAAAACCAGTTTTATCTCGGTTTGTTCTTTTCTTCATTTGTTTCGAACCAAATAAGCATTTTAAATCACCTATAATTTACTATTTGTAAGTGAGTGTAAAGAGCGGCTCTCTGCAAAGGAGATTGATCTACGCAGTTGGTATTCGCGAGTCACGCAGGTGCGCGTAAGTAAACAAATTAGACTGCGACGTAAAGGTTTGTAGTTATCGCCTTTTGATTACATGTATATAGTGTAAAATAAAGTATACCAGTCTAGCTAATAGGGACTGTTTTGTCTTCGTAAATAAAACAAAAAAACATAAATGCGAGTAAAAATAAAGAAACTGAAAATACCTAAAACATCGGAATATTTATTTCATTTTAGATGTGTCATTACTTAGTGTTTTTAAACAAACACAATTGTAATATGTTCAAGACATCTAAATGTGTTTCTTTCTAATAATAATCCCCCCTCCCATGTGATTTCAGAAAACCTATTAAAAATAGAAGTCGCGGGCTTCTGCCCGGCGACTAATAAAGCAAATCAAACACGGTTGCATCAATCGGGGACACTATATTACAATATGTAATATAGTGTCCCTGCATCAATATATAAAATTATGTAAGAATGTTAATTTTTTTATACTGTATACTGATAATGTTTTTATACTGTATACTGATAATGTTTTTATCAGTTGTAAAACGTGTAATTTTTAGATTGATAATATAAAAGTTTCCAAATGGCTAACCTGCAATGTAGTCTAATTGTTGTAAAAAGTTAAACAAAAAATGCTTTTACAGAGGCCATTACAAATCCTTTCAAAAAACGTTTGCTTTAAGGGTTTATTAATGAAAGTTATGCAAACAATTTATAAAATATCGTTAATTTAAAATGTAATCTGGAAAATAAAAGTGTTCGAGACGTTCCCCCAGCATTGAACGCCGTGTTATGTAGAGTTACAGTTAGGCATTATATGTTCGCCAGTGTGAAACTTCCGGGTTGAGGATCAGGTGACATATCTTCGTATTATATTATTTTTCTTAAGAACAGAATCGGGAAGTTTTACAATTTCGTATTACTCATACTGATCAACATTCAGGCCTTATACCGACCATTTTCATAATATATCAATAGCTGCTACATATTTACGAAAAAAAACCACATAAACTGGTTGGAAACACAAATTAAAGAGCATACATTGTTCATTCAAAATGATTTTAAAAGTAATTGACTAGACGTAGATAATCTTCGTGTCATGTGTTATGCATGATCATACAATGTTTGGAATTCGTATAACTGTCGTCTATTATCAAGCACAGAAAATAATAAAGTAAAGACTTTCAGAAAATGTATAATCAATTTATAATGATATATGTTTTAGAAGAAACCAGTCAATATGGAACACATTGTGTAGGTAGTCACGTTTCTGCACAACCATTTCCTTAATACAGTATGGTTCTTACGCCTCTGCAGCAGACGACGTATAAAACGTGTGCAGCCAAAGGAACACTTTCTCATGATGAGCAATTTATCCTTTTGCCACAATGTATGATCAATGGTTATACTTTCATTAGGCAAGCACTTTCATAACATAATAAACAAGTGGATCGAAATGGTCCTAAATCGTCTAAATGGTGTACAGCTTGTATCAGTGTTTGATAAGAATTACTGTCACACTACGTCTAAATGGTGTACAGCAGTAATCAGTGTTTGATAAGAATAACCGTCACACTACGTCTAAATGGTGTACAGCATGTATCAGTGTTTAATAAGAATAACTGTTACACTACGTCTAAATGGTGTACAGCATGTATCAGTGTTTGATAAGAATAACCGTCACACTACGTCTAAATGGTGTACAGCAGTAATCAGTGTTTGATAAGAATAACCGTCACACTACGTCTAAATAGTTTACAGCAGTAACCAGTGTTTGATAAGAATAACCGTCACACTACGTCCAAATGGTCTACTGCATGTATCGGTGTTTGATAAGAATAACTGTCACACTACGTCTAAATGGTGTACAGCATGTATCAGTGTTTGATAAGAATAACTGTCACACTACGTCTAAATGGTGTACAGCAGTAATCAGTGTTTGATAAGAATAACCGTCACAATACGTCTAAATGGTATACAGCAGTAATCAGTGTTTGATCAGAATAACCGTCATACTACGCCTAAATGGTGTACTGCATATATCGGTGTTTGATAAGAATAACCGTCACACTACGTCTAAATGGTGTACTGCATGTATCAGTGTTTGATAAGAATAACCGTCACACTACGTATAAATGGTGTACAGCATGTATCAGTGTTTGATAAGATAACCGTCACACTACGTCTAAATGGTGTACTGCATGTATCAGTGTTTGATAAGAATAACTGTCACACTAAGTATAAATGGTGTACAGTATGTATCATTGTTTGATAAGAATAACCGTCACACTACGTCTAAATGGTGTACTGCATGTATCAGTGTTTGATAAGAATAACCGTCACACTACGTCTAAATGGTGTACAGCATGTATCAGTGTTTGATCAGAATAACCGTCACAATACGTCTAAATGGTGTACTGCATGTATCAGTGTTCGATAAGAATAACCGTCACACAACGTCTAAATGGTGTACTGCATGTATCGGTGTTTGATAAGAATAACCGTCACACTACGTCTAAATGGTGTACTGCATGTATCAGTGTTTGAGAAGAATAACCGTCATACTACGTCTAAATGGTGTACAGCATGTATCAGTGTTTGATAAGAATAACCGTCACACTACGTCTAAAGTGTGTACAGCATGTATCAGTGTTTGATAAGAATAACCGTCACACTACGTCTAAATGGTGTACTGCATGTATCAGTGTCTGATAAGAATAACCGCCACACTACGTCTAAATGGTGTACTGCATGTACATGTATCAGTGTTTGATAAGAATAACCGTCACACTACGTCTAAATGGTGTACAGCAGTAATCAGTGTTTGATAAAAATAACCGTCACACTGCGCCTAAATGGTGTACTGCATGTATCAGTGTTTGATTAGAATACTTGCACCATTATGTCTATAGTCTGTAAAACCTTTAACAGTATGTGTCATTGGAATACATACAACATTATTACCATAGCGTGAATAATATTGTTAAGCATGTTTGGTTAGAATAACGCCACGTTATGTTCATTAGTGTAAAATGTTTTACATTATGCATGCTTAGAATAACTGTCACTTTACGTATATAGTGCAGCATGTTTGATTATAATACATGCAACATTATGTCTGTAGTGTGTAAAATCCTTTAACAGTATGTGTAATTAGAATACATGTCACATGATGTCTATAGTATGTAAAACCTTTAACAGTATGTGTAATTAGAATACATGTCACATTATGTCTATAGTGTGTAAAACCTTTAACAGTATGTGTAATCAGAATACATGTCACATTATGTATATAGTGTGTAAAACCGTTAACAGTATGTGTAATTAGAATACATGCAATATTATGTCTATAGTATGTAAAACATTTAACAGTATGTGAAATTAGAATACATGTAACATTATGTCTATAGTGTGTAAAACCGTTAACAGTATGTGTAATTAGAATACATGTCACATTATGTCTATAGTATGTAAAACCTTTAACAGTATGTGTAATTAGAATATATATCACGTCATGTCTATAGTATGTAAAACCTTTAACAGTATGTGTAATTAGAATACATGCAACATTATATATATAGTGTGTAAAACCTTTAACAGTATGTGAAATTAGAATACATGTCATATTATGTCTATATTGTGTGAAACCTTTAACAGTATGTGTAATTAGAATACATGTCACATTATGTGTATAGTGTGTAAAACCTTTAACAGTATGTGTAATTACTAATTAGAATACATGTAACATTATGTCTATAGTGTGTAAACCCTTTAACAGTATGTGTAATTAGAATACATGTCACATTATGTCTATAGTGTGTAAAACTTTTAACAGTATGTATCATTAGAATACATGTCACATTATGTCTATATTGTGTAAAACCTTTAACAGTATGTGTAATTAGAATACATGTCACATTATGTTTATAGTGTGTAAAACCTTTAACAGTATGTGTAATTACTAATTAGAATACATGTAACATTATGTCTATAGTGTGTAAAACCTTTTAACAGTATGTGTAATTAGAATACATGTTACATCATGTCTATAGTGTGTAAAACATTTAACAGTATGTGTAATTAGAATACATGTCATAGTATATATATAGTGTGTAAAACGTTTAACAGTATGTGTAATTAGAATACATGTCACATTATGTCTATAGTGTGTAAAACCTTTAACAGTATGTGTTATTAGAATACATGTCACATTATGTCTTTAGTGTGTAAAAGCTTTAACAGTGTGTGTAATTATAATACATGTCATTTAATATCTATAGTATGTAAAACCTTTAACAGTATGTGTAATTAGAATACATGTCACATTATGTCTATAGTGTGTAAAGCTTTAACAGTGTGTGAAATTAGAATACATGTCACATTATGTCTATAGTGTGTAAAACCTTTAACAGTATGTGTAATTAGAATACATGTCACATTATGTATATAGTGTGTAAAACCTTTAACAGTATGTGTAATTGGAATACATGTCACATTATGTCTATAGTGTGTAAAACCTTTAACAGTATGTGAAATTAGAATACATGTCACATTATGTCTATAGTGTGTAAAGCTTTAACAGTGTGTGAAATTAGAATACATGTCACATTATGTCTATAGTGTGTAAAACCTTTAACAGTATGTGTAATTAGAATACATGTCACATTATGTATATAGTGTGTAAAACCTTTAACAGTATGTGTAATTGGAATACATGTCACATTATGTCTATAGTGTGTAAAACCTTTAACAGTGTGTGAAATTAGAATACATATCACATTATGTCTATAGTGTGTAAAGCGTTTAACAGTATGTGTAATTGGAATACATGTCAAATAATGAACATATAGTGAATAATATTGTTAAGCATGTTTGGTTGGAATAACGCCACGTTATGTTTTCAGAATAAATGTCACATTGCGTATATAGTGTGTACATGATTTTACAGAATACTGTCACATTGTGTATTAAGTGTGTAAAACATTTGACAACATACATAATGGGAATTACTGTCATAATATGTCTATAGTGTATGAAAGTTTGTACAACATGCATGATTGGATTAAGCGTCACATTACGTATATAGTGTATAAAAGATTTAGCAACATGCATGATGGGAATAAATGTCTCATTATGTCGACAGTGTGAACAACATTTGAAGACGTGCACGTTTGGAATAACTGTCACTTGTTGTATTTATTGTATAAAACATTTAGCAACTTGCATGCCTGAAATAACTTTCACATTATGTCGATAGTATGTACAGTAATGTACAACATGCAACTATAACATTGCGTATATAGTGTATGAAATATTTTACAATATAAATGATGGGAATAACTGTCACATCATGTCTATAGTTTGTACATCAGCTTACAACATGTAAGGTGGGAATAACTGTCACATTATGTCGATAGTTTGTACCTTACTTTAAACAACAATCACGATGGGGAATTACCGTCACATTAGGTCAATAGTTTGTACATTATTTTACAACATGTAAGATGGAAACAAGACGAATTTTGATGCTAAGCATCAAAGACGCCGCGCATGATTTTAAGGCATGACTTAAAGGGAAGCAGATGCAGTTCAATACATTTAAATAACCTGTGAAAACGGATGTAAAGAAGGCCAAATGTACCTTTATCTTAAACAAGAAGGCCGAGATGTTCCTTATTGCTCACCTGGATACCATAGTCTATAATATAACGTTATCAATAGCAAAAAGGGTCCATTTTGACGTAGGGAGTGGAGTATATACTTTATATGCTACGATCTATATGATATTCAGCATGTAAAATTTAGTCGTGAAATGACGAGTTAAGTCTTCAAACTATTTGTTTTACCGTTTGCTTAACATTGACTGCAACAATAAATTGTCATACAAGCTGAAGTTTCTTAATTTTAAATCTGCTCTAACTAGATCAATTAGATAAACAAAAAACATAGATACTGAAATATTAACAGATATTAACTTAAGTGTTAATGTTATAAGTTAAGTGTGACACAAGCTTTGGAAGGAGAGAGGGAAGTCTATTCTC